>JAZHYW010024255.1:0-130000 GCA_037355805.1 Ixodes ricinus
TGAACTAGCCGCCGCGCACACTATTGGCCAGTCGTCACGTGACATATGGCTTTCGGTTTTGGACTTCCGGTCGCCATGAATTTCCCAAACGCTCTCTTGGCGGGAAGAGGTTCATTGGCGAGAGCCCTGATATCAGGCTGGTGTTGCTACAGCTGACCGCTCTCGCAGCGCTCATGCGCGCATTATGACGGGCTGCTGCGCCTACCGGTGTAAAAGTCGACCAGAGAAGGGAAGAAAGCTTTTCAGTATTCCCTTTGGAAAAGAAAACGAAGGTCGGAGGAAGGTTTGGCTTCACCGAATCGGCCGAAAGGACTTCAACCCTACGAAAGCCTCAAAGTTATGCGAGGTAGGTACTCCGTAGCAATGCGGGCAGCGTCTGAAATATAATACGATAAAGCTGTCGTGGCGTTGATGCTTACACTTCATTCCACCGTAAGCGTGAGCGGTGTAAGAGCGAAGCGAAAGAGCGCGTACAACACTGCCAGCTTGCCTTGCATGGACGCCCGTGCCGTGCAAGTAAGCGTCGTTCAAAACAGCATGATCGTGCGTGAGCTATTGACTTCACTCAGTGCAAGCGGAGAACGAGCGCTCATCAAGTGTTCGCGTGCGTGCTCGACGTGCTCGCGCCTCATACTGTTTCGTACAAAGTGCATGTTTTCTTCGACGGCAGCGTGCGGTCCGCTCGCCTCGTCCTTCGCTCGCAGTCTTATTCAAAGCAAAGTGCAAGCAGAAAGAACATTTGAGATTAACCCCATACTTGCGCCAGCAGCTTTGACAGCGCAGATTTCATGTGCAGGGCTTTCGCAGCTTAACATAGGAATTGCAAAAACGTGTTTGAGATGGCATTAAATGATATGCTCGCGATTAAAATTTGATCTCATTCAAACATAACAATGCATTCGATCGCAAGCAATATATCTCCAGCTCATAGCTGGATATGCTCACGTCACGGGTTTATGTTCTAAAGCTAGCGGCATGTTACATTTCTTCTATCGCAACTTTCGGCAAATTTCTGCAGACCTGAAAGAGACTCTTTATTTCTCTTACGTTCGACCGATTTTAGAATACGCGTGTATTGTGTGGGACCCGCATACGTGTGGGACCCGCACACTGGGATGGAAATCTTTGCAGTTTAGAAGGAAATGTCTTTGTTTAAAGTTTTTGCACAATCTTTATTATGGGGACACAGGTCTAGATAAGTTAAAATATTGTATGTAACGCCTTCCCACATTTCCCGCAGGGTAGATAATTCCAAAAAAATTCGAGAATTCTGTGCGATGACTGATGTCCTAAAGTATTCGTTTTTTCCCCAAATGATCAACGAATGGAATATGCTCCCGGATGCCTTGGTAGAACTTTCTTCTGTTTGCTCAATTTTTTGACACTATCATGTTGATGTAAGGTACCCATCATCCTTTGTTGTATCAATATTTTAGTTGTTAGCACTGTACTGAGGCTATTGCTTTTTTGTTTTGTATGGCATTTTCTGTATATTTCTGTTCTGCGCTATTTCTCATGTACTATCCCCCCTACTGTAATGTCCACTGGGCGAAGTGGGTAATAAATAAATAAATAAAATAAAAATAACGACAAGAGTTTATGTGTTATAGGTATACCTAAAGTATACCTTCTAACCATTTCTTAATCTATTACAGAACCATTTCAGTAGCGACCAGTTTGAACCACTCGTCTTGAAAAACAAAGGAGTGAAAAAACTGAAGAAGGATGCTCTCCCAATCGTCTTTGATCATCGCCCTCAACCAAAACAGCGCAAACCACCATCGCAGAGGACTGCAGCTGTAAATGGTATGTGCAACATTGCATATAAACCATTTTTATTTTCTTCAGTAAGATTCATTACATCTGTTGTACAGTACAAATTTGATGCACAAACAGAGGGATGCCCTTCTCTAGAAACTGCAGTTTTATTTATTTTAGTCAGATACTCTTTCCACGTCGACTTAGGCACACCTACCACTAGTGTCGTCTCTGTTTGTTCTAGGAGTGCTCTCGTTTTCATCAGACGCCCCCAGCAAGTTCTGAGCACCGCACCTTCCCCAGAGCCGACAGGCGCAGCGACCGCAGCCGCTGGTGAGTTTGGCAGTCGGACACTCTTTCCAGGTCGACTGATTCACACCTACCTGTTGTCTCTGTCCCTTCTAGGAGTGCGTCCCCTCCTAAAACCCCTTCACCGAGGTATGAGCAGCGCTCCTTCACCAGATCAGACAGGTGCAGCAATTGCAGCCGCTGGTGAGTTGGGCAGTTGGACACTTTTCCACATTGACTGAGGCACACATACCACTACTGCCGTCTATTTATTTCAGGGGTGCGTGTCCTTCTAAGACCGCCCAGGCAAGGTCAGAGCACCGCACCTTCCCCCGAACAGACAGCCGCAGTGACCGCAGCCACTGGTGAGTTTGGCAGTCGGACACTCTTTCCCGGTTGACTGACTTAGACCTACCGTTACTGTCATCACTATTCATTTTAGGGGTGCATGTCATTCCGAGACCCCCCATGAAGGTCCGAGCACAGCACCTTTCCCAGTGCAGACAGCCGCAGCGACCGCAGCCACTGGTGAGTTTGGCAGTCGGACACTCTTTCCAGGTCGACTGAGGCACACCTACCTGTTGTCTCTGTCCCTTCAAGGAGTGCGTGCCCTACTAAAACCCCTTCACCGAGGTATGAGCAGCACTCCTTCACCAGGCCAGACAGTTGCAGCAATTGCTGCCACTGGTGAGTTGGGCAGTTGGACACTCTTTCCACATTGACTGAGGCACAGATACCACTACTGCCGTCTATTTATTTCAGGGGCGCGTGTCCTTCTAAGACCGCCCAGGCAAAATCAGAGCACCGCACCTTCCCCAGAACAGGCAGCCGCATCGACCGCAGCCACTGGTGAGTTCGGCAGTCGGACACTCTTTCCCGGTTGACTGAGGCACAACTACCATTACTGTCATCTCTATTCATTTTAGGGGTGCATGTCCTTCCGAGACCCCCCCAGCAAGGTCCGAGCACAGCACCTTTCCCAGGGCAGACAGCCGCAGTGACCGCAGCCGCTGGTGAGTTTGGCAGTCAGACACTCTTTCCAGGTCGACTGAGGCACACCTACCATTAGTGTCGTCTCTGTTCATTTCAGGGGTGCTTGTCCTTCGGAGACCCCTCCAGCAAGGTCCGAGAACTGCACCTTCCCCGGGACTGACAGCTGCTGGTGAGTTTTGCAGTCGCATCGAATCCAGTTGTCCCATTCAATGCAGTCACGTAAAGGGCATAATGCGCTAAGGAAGCACATCGCATTCAAGTCGCTAGACAGAGGTGGATTAATTCAACCCATGTAAACGGAGGTCACGTTGCATTTTGGAACAGAGAGGATTATGGGAAGGAGCTCGTTGCGGGAGCGAGTGAACAGCTGAGAACATGGCGGCGCAGAGAGCGGTCCTGTCTGGTCGCCTGCAGTTTTCTCCTGAGGAGAAACGCAAGCTTTTATTGTCATCACAAGTGAGCGGAATATAGCTGAGCTGCTCGGTGAGGGCGGCCCCCGTCCAAGCCTTGCGAAGTACGACTTGCGCTTCCGAGGGAGTCCCTAAAGGCTTCGGTGCAAGCACGAACGACGCCAAGAGCCCCGAGCAATGCATGGTAGCACAGAACGAGCAGCTCCTACGTCGGTGCCGTTCCTGGCTGCGCCAGAGTGTTTCAGCCCTCGGGGTCCTGTTGGTCCGGTCGGCAAGGTTTGGCGAGACGAAATGCGGTGGTGTCCTCAAAGCGTTTCGAAACGATCTTGCTCGCCAGGCCGTGCACACACACGTTTCCTCTTGTCCAGTGTGTCCTGGCAGCCCAGCCCGGAGCCCAAAACGGTTAGGTTTTGATGCTTCTTCAGTCTTGTAACTTCGTGCACAGCACCGAAGACAGTGGGCACAACCTTTACGCTCGCCTAAAGCGGCGAAAGGACTTTACGTGCGATGCACCGGAAAACATGGTCACGTGGTGCGGCTGGTGCCGGATACGCAACTATAGCTTTGAGCTTTGACACGGCGTGACACCACGACGCCAGCTCTGCGTAGGGCTTAGTGCGCATTCATTTAAACGTTGCCGCATCGGCTTCATTCGAAGGACAGTAGGAGTCGATGCGCATTCATGTAAACGCATTCATTTAAACGCGGCTAGATACTCTTTCCAGTTCGGCTGAGGCACCTACCATTAGTGTCATCTCTGTTCATTTTAAGGGTGCATGTCCTTTGGAGACCCCTCCAGCAAGGTCCGAGCACGACACCTTCCCCAGGACAGACAGCCACTGGTGAGTTTCGCAGTCAGATACTCATTCCAGGTCGACTGAGGCACACCTACCATTAGTGCCGTCTCTGTTCACATTAGGGGTGCTTGTCTTTCGAACCACCCCCCCCCAGCAAGGTCCAAACGCCGCAGCTTCCCCAGGGCAGACAACTGCAGCGACCGCAGCCACTGGTGAGTTTGCGCTCCTGCCCCTATACTTTTTCTAGATCGACTGAGGAGGCCCACCTACCACTAGTTCTGTCTATCTATTCTAGGTGTGCATGCCCTCCTGTGGCGCTACCAGCAAGGTCCAAGTGGCACTCTTCAGGAAACACTTCCCTCGGGGCAGACAGCTGCAGCGACCGCAGCCACTGGTGAGTTTGGCAGTCGGACACTCTTTCCAGGTCGACTGAGGCACACCTACCATTAGTGTCGTCTCTATTCATTTTAGGTGCGCGTGTCCTTCCGAGACTCCTCCAGCAAGGTCCGAGCATTGCAACTCCCCCAGGACAGACAGCCGCTGGTGAGCCTCGCAGTCAGACACTCTTTCCATGTCGACTGAGATGCACCTACCATAAGTGTCATCTCTGTTCATCTTAGGGGCGCGTGTCTTTCGAAGACCTCCCAAGCAAGGTCCAAATGCCGCACCCTCCCCGAGGCAGACAGCTGCAGCGACCGCAGCCGCTGGCGAGTTTGCACTCCTGCCCCATACTCTTTCTAGATTGACTGAGGCCCGCCTACCACTAGTTCTGTTTATCTGTTCTAGGAGTGCATGCCCTCCTGTGTTGCCCCCAGCAAAGTCCAAGTGGCACTCTTCAGGAACGAGACAACGAGGCATGGATGGAAAAAACAAATTCAGCTAAGTGTGGCAGCCGGAGTGTTGGCATGCACACCGCCACGACCAACATGAAATGAGATGCAAACAGTGTAGGTTAACCCCACGTTTATCAAAGTTGGTGTAATTTTGGCATTCTAAACTATCTTAGGGATAGATCACAAACACTCTTTAGTGTAGTTGTCTGTGGTGGAGCAATCTCCAAATCGGTGGAGACCCCAACTAATGTTGCAGATCCCTGGAGGTCGATGGACTAGAGTTCGAGAACTACTGAATTAACCTAACCCTTTTCTTGCATTTCTTTTTTTAATGTATTTCAGCTATCAGAAAGTAGCTCACCCAGAAACGCAAAATGTTTAAAACTAGTAACAAGTTTAGTTATGTTTTCTTAAAGAACTATCAAGTCCTTGCAACCTCTTTTTGCTTGTACTGTCTCCTAAGGCCTCGGTAAGATTATAACTGCATGTTTGCCATATTTTCCTTGAATGAGGTCATAATTTCATATTTGTTTTCTTTGTCTTGTTTTCTTCAACCTCATGTGTGCTTGTTCATTTTCATTGTAACCTCATGCTTGCATGTGTTTGCCGTGTTCTCTTCTGATGATGTTTTAGGTTTATATTTGCTTTAATTGCATTGTCCTTTACTCTCAAATCTGCTTGTTCATTTTCATGAAGATCAATTGTAGCCTCATGTTTGCGTGTGCTTTGTCATGTGCTCTTCCAGTGAAATTTTAATTTCATATTTGCTTTGCCTTGTTCTCTGATATGTGCTTGTTCACTTTCATCGAGACTGTAATGTGATGTTTGCATGTGCTTTGCCATGTTCCCTTGAAATTAGGTTTTAATTTCATGTTTGCTTTATTTGCCTTGTTCTCTCTGACCTCATCTGTGCCTGTGCATTTTCATGGATATTAATCTTGCATTTGCATGTCTTGCAATGTCCTCTGGATCAAATTTGATTATAAAATTTGTTTGTATTTGCCCCATTCCCTTTCACTGCAATAGCTACACAACCTGCAATTGGTTGACTCCTTTCTTAGATTTGAAGTAGAATCTAGATTTATTATGTATGAATGTTAGAGAACTTTTGGGTCTAAATTAAATGGTATAAAAGTAAAATTCGTAAACACTCAAATAGGTGCTGAAACCGAGAGCTGGTTCCCAAGTCTGCACCCGGCCCTAGGACGCTGGCCCTGGCGCGAGTCTAAAAGCAGCGAGAATCGTGGCTTTTGCCAATAGTACTGCAGTCAGCCTAAAAATGCTAGGTTAGCTGCCGGTTCCGACCGCGTCACTGCTTCCCCGTTAAGAAACACACAAAACGTTTTGCTGTGCATGCCTCCCAATGCTTTTAAAGCCCGTAAACCAAACAACCCCGAAAACTCGCAAAGAACACATTAAAAAGAAGTAGTGAATCACCTGAAATCATCGAGAATATAATTACAATTTGGCGGTTTGATATGATGATTAAAAACGACTTGCGATTCCGGTGGAGCCAAAGAGTGGAGAGACTCACGAGAACACTGACCGATAATGCAACTCGGTAGGGACGATTATCCAAAGCACTTTTGGGATTCGCGGTTGGGCGAACAGATTTAGAGACGGCTCTCAGGGACGGTCGGATGACGAATGCGAAGAGCTCTAAATGAGGTCCTTGCCACACTTATATGACGAGAAAAGTCTACACGATCGGCAACTCGCCCGCTCCGGCTGTGAAGCCGAACACTCACAGACACTGACCTAATGCAACTCGGTAGGGACGATTATCCAAAGCACTTTCGGGATCCACGGTTGGACGAACAGATCTAGAGCGGCTTCAGGACGGTCGGATACGAATGCAGGCTCTAAATACGAGGTCCTTGCCACACTTATATGACGAGAAAAGTCTACACGATCGGCAACTCGCCCGCTCCGGCTGTGAAGCCGAACACTCACTGAGACACTGACCTAATGCAACTCGGTAGGGACGATTATCCAAAGCACTTTCGGGATCCACGGTTGGACGAACAGATCTAGAGCGGCTTCAGGACGGTCGGATACGAATGCAGGCTCTAAATGAGGTCCTTGCCACACTTATATGACGAGAAAAGTCCACACGATCGGCAACTCGCCCGCTCCGGCTGTGAAGCCGAACACTCACAGACACTGACCTAATGCAACTCGGTAGGGACGATTATCCAAAGCACTTTCGGGATCCACGGTTGGACGAACAGATCTAGAGCGGCTTCAGGACGGTCGGATACGAATGCAGGCTCTAAATGAGGTCCTTGCCACACTTATATGACGAGAAAAGTCTACACGATCGGCAACTCGCCCGCTCCGGCTGTGAAGCCGAACACTCTACAGACACTGACCTAATGCAACTCGGTAGGGACGATTATCCAAAGCACTTTCGGGATCCACGGTTGGACGAACAGATCTAGAGCGGCTTCAGGACGGTCGGATACGAATGCAGGCTCTAAATGAGGTCCTTGCCACACTTATATGACGAGAAAAGTCCACACGATCGGCAACTCGCCCGCTCCGGCTGTGAAGCCGAACACTCACAGACACTGACCTAATGCAACTCGGTAGGGACGATTATCCAAAGCACTTTCGGGATCCACGGTTGGACGAACAGATCTAGAGCGGCTTCAGGACGGTCGGATACGAATGCAGGCTCTAAATGAGGTCCTTGCCACACTTATATGACGAGAAAAGTCCACACGATCGGCAACTCGCCCGCTCCGGCTGTGAAGCCGAACACTCACAGACACTGACCTAATGCAACTCGGTAGGGACGATTATCCAAAGCACTTTCGGGATCCACGGTTGGACGAACAGATCTAGAGCGGCTTCAGGACGGTCGGATACGAATGCAGGCTCTAAATGAGGTCCTTGCCACACTTATATGACGAGAAAAGTCTACACGATCGGCAACTCGCCCGCTCCGGCTGTGAAGCCGAACACTCACAGACACTGACCTAATGCAACTCGGTAGGGACGATTATCCAAAGCACTTTCGGGATCCACGGTTGGACGAACAGATCTAGAGCGGCTTCAGGACGGTCGGATACGAATGCAGGCTCTAAATGAGGTCCTTGCCACACTTATATGACGAGAAAAGTCCACACGATCGGCAACTCGCCCGCTCCGGCTGTGAAGCCGAACACTCACAGACACTGACCTAATGCAACTCGGTAGGGACGATTATCCAAAGCACTTTTGAGATCAGCGGTTGGACGAACATATTTAGATCGGCTTCAAGACGGTCCGATACGAATGCGGGCTCTAAATGAGGTCATTGCCGCACTTGTCTGACGAGAAAAGTCCACACGATCGGCATCTCGACCGCTTCAGCTGACCGCGACGACCGAGACGTCGAGACGCTTGGGAAATTCCAGAGGGCGCCTTCGTCGCAAACCCGAAGTTAGAGGTGGGATAAGGAGGGTTTTTAGAGGAGAAGGAAAGAGAATGCGCCACTTTTCCCAGATACAGGGACTTTAGTCGCGATAAGGAGGTAGCGCCATCTATCAATACGAACGCCAAACACTCCCCGCTACTACACATTGTCGTCTGCGTCGCCGCCCGCCGTAGACCCTGGCAAGTTTCTAGGCCCTATTTTTTACAAAAAGAGAGCTACGCTTTGCAATTTTACAAGAAAAAACTGACTTGTGAGACACATCTTTGACGAAAAGTTTGCATTGCTACGTGCAGGCGTCAATTTTTACGGTCCATTTTAGATCGAGCCTGGTGCCTTGAGTCACCCTATAGAAGTGAGGACATCAGACTGCGCAGTGCAGTAATCGGCCAATTGGGCAAGAAGGACGTGACGTAAGGGAAAGTATAAGGTAAAAGAGATATATGAAATACATAAAAATATATGGAAGCAGATTCAGACGTCCACTTTAGGGGAAAAAACTTTGCTGAAGCGCGCTTCCACGGTAGGGCGGCGGAGTTCAAAGCTGTAGAGGCGTATAAGAGATCTTCGGCATTGCAGTGGCTACAATAGTTCATAAACGAACGACACAGGCTCTCGGACGACATCTTCGATACTAATTGCACGTAAAGCTAAGCCGATGTGGGCGTCCACTTCCCCGCGATGGTAACCCCGCCTCCCCTCGGGCGTCGCACGCCGCGGAGGAGACCGGACAAAGGGGAAAGGATCGCGGATTGCAGAGCAAGGGGGGGGGGGTAGGTACCACCGAATAGTTGTCAAGACGTCGTTGTATCCGACAGTGAATTAAAAATACAATTCGAAATGATTAAACATAAAAATATATACAGATGCCTCGGGTCAAAACAGAGACGTTGCGTACAGCAGGTCAGGATGGTGCGGTAAGCACAGAAAGGGTTCTGGCCTGTGAAGACCGGCAGCGCCGTCTGTCTACTTCCGGTGGTCTCTACAGGTCGGCGGCATTCTATTGTGTTGGGTCGTTGCGGACGTGTAATGTCCACTTTGATCATGCAATAATAAACCGCGTTATATATTTATTATTAATGGAAACACGAATAGGAGAGCACGGTCGGACTAGAATGAAAAGGCGCGCTTTCTTACAACCTTCACATCGTGGGGAAAGGGTATTTTCTCCCTCACACCACAGCTCCATGAAGCTCCTCCCTCCTACAACGCTTTCACTCTTTCTAAGGAGGCACCCCAATCTTAACGTTTTGAGCACTTCTCTTTGCGGTTGCATTAGAGGAATTTTAAGTCTAGTTGGATATACGTGCCTTGAGGTGCCTACCTGCAGGGACTTACTCAAAACACTTCTCCTTTTCATGTTCTAAAAAAATTCATTAACAAGCGTTTCTTTAACGTAAGCCAGAAGTATTTCAATCAGCGCACTACAGTAATTTTACATGAGTACATTCAAGCACGGTTTCCGTCACTGTCTTCGGTACAGCTCTTCAGGGAGGTTCAAGCAGAACTTTCTGGGGCGGCGTTGTCGCGCCTCCACGCTGTAGAAAAAAAAACTCCATTGCTTTCAGGCGAAAGCGAAGGCCTAAGAAATTGGCAGTGTCTAGCCGGGTTGCATTTGTTTAATAATCATTCAGTTATATATAGATGCAAAATTCTGTAACTGCGCAGGCGAGCTGGTGGTAGCTAATCATGTCGTTAACACCTAATACAGTGGTGCAGAAAAGGAAAAAAAAACTTTTAGTGAAAGAAACAAACACAGAAACGAACGACGTTTCTTTCTGCGTCTATTTTTCCTACAAAAAGTTTTTTTTTTCCACCACAGTCTCAGGTGTTAAGCGAGATGATGAGCTATATATGAATTATGTAGCTATAATTATTATCGGATACAGAATAATAAAAAAGATATATATATTATTGTTTCCGAAGATTGACTACACATGTAGAAAGGTGTTTTAGACACATTTCACATAAACGTTTTGATGACTAAATTTTATCACAATAGTTATTTAAATGTACCAAAGCGCACAGTGCAAAAGGAAGCGTATGAATATTATTCTGGTGCCCTATGTTGTTATTTGTGTAACAATCTTTAAATGCAACTGATTTCTCAATGCCTTGCAAAACCCAAGTAAATAATGTAAGGAAAAAGTTGTGGAATATTTTAATACTAATAGTATTCCTTACAATTTTTAATAATTTGACTGGCAGATGGGGAGGGACCTTTAAGAAAGTATAAATCTGCAAGTGATAAAAATAAAATGAATGTATTCAAATGACTTATATTTTCTTTGTTACAGAGGTGTCGCCCAGTATACCTTTTAAAGAAAGTTCTTTTACTTTCAGAGAGAAACCTTTTAGCGGTCAAAGCTCGAAGGCATCGATGTATGTACCATAGGTAGTAGAAAGGGTTTCTTTTGATTATTGTTTGTTTAATTTCGGAGTAGGAAAATTTTGCACTCACTCTAGAATCAGGCTAATTTTACCTCGTTTCCCGGCCAAGGAACGATGACAGGTACACAGTAGTACCCTTTAACGGTCAATGTATCCGTATAGATACACTGGCTTTATCTACTTTTTTCTTGTACTAAAAACTCAATACAAGGGCGTTTTGCCATTCCTTCTCAAATCTTCAGTTTCGGTTTCGGTTTCATCCATTTTCGCGTTTGTGAAGTTCGTTATAGTGACACCAGGGGGCCTAAAAGCTCCGACTGTTGTATGGGCCAGACACTGGTGTGCTTTAGCCTGGCAGCCACGCGGTAAATTTGCGTTCCTTGTATTGCCTGTTCATCACGTTGTTGGGAGATCACTGTGTGAAAGGCACAGCTGGGCGACAAACAAAAAGGTGAGTGACTTAATTTTACATTTTCTTGAATAGATTTATAAAAATTGCATGCCAAACATCAATGTATCTGTGGGGATACATTGCCCATTCAGAGATGCCTTTTGTTGGAAAGCGTAAGCTTTCTTTTCTTTGCTTAATTGTCAGATGGAGCTGCGCCCAAGCACATTCTACTGTGCAAGACAACGAGACCGCAGCGTGTGGGCCCTTATACCCGAAAATGGCATGATTTCTGACATCGCCTCATCTGATGATGATGACCCAATCCACAGTGGGGATAGTGACGAGGACTATGTGCCCTGCAAGAGTTGGCGGAAAGAGCACCTGCGTGCAGAGAGCCCATCACCAGTAGACAGCGACACTGATCTGCCGTCAGAACAGCCATCAACATCCCATGCTGCTACACCTAGCACTTCGGTTGACGTAGCTGACCTTTTTAACACTAAAGCTCCTCGTTCTTTCGCACGTTCCAAAAAGCAGAAGAGGCCCCTGGCACTTGTATGGGAGTCAAGAGATCTGGACTATTCCCGGCATTTTTTAAGTGAGCAATATGGTCAGGGAGAAGTCAAAGCTCCGGTTAGCTACTTCAAGCTATTTTTTGACAGTGCATTCATCGAGCTCATCGCAAATGAGACGAATCTATATTCGGTACGAACTGAAGGAGCCTCAGTCAACACATCTGCTGCTGAGATTGAACAATTCTTGGGCATTTTAGTGCTAATGGGCGTTGTGAAGATGCCTGCGCTTTCCGACTACTGGTCGGACCGCCTCCGATACCCTCTCATGGCGGACGTAATGCCTGTTAAACGCTTCAAGAAGCTCCGAAGACTAGTACACTTCACTTCGACAAAAGACGCAACGGACAAGTTTACAAAAATACGGCCTGCCTTTGAACTACTTCGTGGGAACTTCAGGAAGGTTGAAGAGGAAAAACAACAATCCATCGACGAGATGATGGTGCCTTACAAAGGCAAACGAGCTGGGAAGCTGCGGCAGTATATGAAGAATAAACCACATAAATGGGGCTACAAGCTATTTGTGCGTGCAGGCGTATCAGGCATGGTTTACGACATCCTGCCATATGCTGGAGCTGACACATTTTCTCATGTGACATTCAGTGCGGAGGAGGAGGCCCTCGGTCTTGGAGGAAAGGTTGTTGTATACCTCTGCAGAACTCTCCAGAACCCAGAAGAAAGCCCTGTGTTCTTTGATAACTTTTTCTGCAGTATTGAGCTCATAAAATATCTGAAAGAGACATTTGGAACGGTGTCACTGGGCACTATACGATCTCCAAGAATGCGTGGATGTCCCCTTCTAGAGGACAAGGCTCTTTTGAAGAAAGGCCGTGGACATTATGATCAAAAGACAGAGAAGACCTCAGGTGTCATCATCATCAAATGGGTTGACAATAAAGTTGTGAACCTTGCGAGCAACTTTGTTGGCGTTCAGCCAGAAGGTACTGTCAAGCGCTTCTCGAAGGAGGAATCAAAGAAAGTTGCTGTACCATGCCCTCGAATTGTACTGGAGTACAACAACCCCATGGGAGGTGTAGACCTCGCTGATATGCTAATTGAGCTTTACAGAACACCTTTGAAATCAAAAAGATACTATTTGAAGTTGTTTGCACAGTTGCTTGATATATCTATCAACAATGCCTGGTTGCTCTATCGCCGTGACTGTCGCATTCTTCTGAATCAACCGGCACTTGCACTGAAGGACTTTCGAGTGGCTGTCGGTGAATCCCTTCTAAAAGCAGGAAAGAGAAAAAGAGGTAGACCATCTTTTGATGAGGTTCCACAAAAAAAGATCCGCAAGGCAAAGGCTTCAAGGCCAGCTGACGACGTGAGATATGACACTATTGGACACTGGCCTTCTTTCGGCACAAAAGGCAGGTGCCGGTATTGTTCCACCGGGCAAACACGTGTAAAGTGCACGAAATGTGACATGCTCCTGTGCTTCACGGAACGAAGGAACTGTTTCTGGAGCTTCCACACTCGTGGGCTGTAAGGGTTACCTTAAGAGGCAATGTATCCACTGGGATACAGATCTGGAACTGGACAAATGTTGTGACTCTTGCTAGACATTATTTTTCATCTGCATGATTGCGCCATTTTAACCACAAAACGTTGTCTAATAAATTTTTTCTCATCATGGAAACATCTGTGACCAATAAAGGGTTAAGATAAAGCAGTTGTAATGCGTCTTTAATAGGCTTGAAACAAAAATGTCATAATCGCTTCCGATTGCAGAATGAATCAATCAAAGTTGAGAGGCCCTTCCATCGTCACCAGGCCTGACCCGAATATCTGTTCCCATGAAGTTGAAAAAACATTATCCGGTAGAAAACGCTCTGAAAAGAGGGGCTTTCAAAGTGCAGTAAATTACGACTTCTACTTGTCTTTGTTTTTATAATCTTTTAACTGAAGCTTTTTTCTTAGTTGTATGGTCCCCTCGAAGTGAAGTTCGAGTACAATTTGACGATCTGCTTGGTCGCCTTTAGAGGATTCGTTCGCTCCGCCATTCTTTGGGTTCCCTCCGGTTGACTTTTTTTTTATACATCTCAAAAAGCGAGAGAAGCGAGCTGCAAGACTAAAGTTAATGTTACCTTTTTTATTTTTTTTTATTGAGCTTGAACCAGAACACGAAGTACCGTCGATTGCATTCTATTTCAGGCGAACGAAATAAAAGGCAATTTTTTGTGCTTACTTTCCGAAACTCACAGTACTTAAAAATATCAATAGTGAAGTCAAAACGACGGGAATAAAACAAGTGTCTCTGAAGCAAAAAAAATAAAAATAACTACAGTCGCTGTTATGAGAGCAGATTTCGATTACTTCATAAACCATCGGTTGATTAGTTGCAAAGAAATGCAAGATAAAAAGGAACACCCATCGTTAAAAAGTGAAATCTGATTTTCCAGTAGGCTTTTATGAAAAGTGTTAAGTGTTCTGTACGCAGAACTCGTAATGCCATTCGTAAAGGTTCCCTACAGTGGGAAGAGGGCGATACCGCTTCGAAAAGCTACCCCCGGTTATTGTACTCGCGTGCAAAGGATGCATCAAAAATCCGATTTTGTTCAAGGTAGAAACGAGTGCGTTCTCGGCTGCTGATTGGATGTAGAAGCCACAGCTTGCACGTAATCAACCAATTAGACATTTTTACCCGTTCGCGAGCTCACAATAGGGCAATAATTCGACCAGAACGTGTCTCTAACATACGAAGAACAAGAGAGGCGTCGCGGCCTCTGATGTGATTCTCCTTAGTACCCCTTCATATTCCGGTCCACGTTAGCTTGCCCACGGCAGCAAAAACTTTTCATATTTGCACAGAAAAAATTGCGGGTTCTCAATGCCTTTCAATGAGAAATAGCAGAGAGTCACAATTGCAAATTACGTGTAGAAAAATACTGCTAAAGTTTACTTGAAAAAAAAATAAAAGTCAGGACAAGGAACGACGACCATATCTTTTAATTAAAAATTTGTTCCTCGCCCCTTGTCCCGAGTTTGTTTTATTATTTCTGTGTCAAGTCACAACTTCGGCCAGAGTATGAGTTCACTTCATTCCGTCGCTCGACTTATAGAAGATCAACTTTTTTCTCACCTTCAGCAAATGAAGTAGAGCTTTCTTCTTTTATTTCCATCTTCCAGTTACACTTCGTACTAGAAAAACCCAGTTTTCTTCTAGCTTTAGCATACGAAGTGGCTAAGAACGTTACGTTAGCTCGTTCCGTAAGATCCAAATTAGATCCGGCTCACGCGGTGACCAAAATAGGAATTCATAGAAGCTGCAGACTTTTGCAGCTTCTCCCAAAGAAGCTGCAGGCTTGTCATCGTCGTCTTTCACCTGTAAATACACAACGTTCCAAATCAAAGGTTTTGTTATATTGCGACGTTGAGCGGAGCGAACGCAGCGCAGCGCAGAACGAGCGCATTTCATTGGCCGGAGAGCAGGCACTCGATATCTGCGCCCAATCAGTATCTGTGCGCGCTGCGTTATGCCACGATTTCTACGCTCAACGTCGGAGTGTCACAGAAGTGCCTTAAGACATTCGTTTCGTGCAAGCGAGAGTTAGGTCGCAAAGTAAAAGACATTACAATCTAAAGTAATCCCAAGTTTTTGCTGGGCAAGGAATGGGGATGTGAACTGTCAAGCGTTTTACAGCGACAGCTGTTAGTGGGAACCCCAGGGAAATTGCACGGGTGTTCTTCGTCATGTTCCCGGTGATTTGATCAAGCACATGATTGCCACAGCTTCTGCACCTGACACAAGGTGCGCCCGCCACCACTGTTGAATCGATAAGAAACGAAAATTCCGTCTTTGGGGCCGGATTCAAACCAGCGATCTATGAATGACCGCAATCATTTTCGCTGGAGTCAACAGCTCTGTCAAATGAGCTATCGAAGGAAGCAACACTATTTGGCGCCTTGGTTCTGAAGCAGACGGAAGTTGTGAAAAGGGTGTTGCCACTGGTGTTTCTTCGGGACTGGTTGGTTGCGCGGAAAAGTCCGCCTCACTCGTTGAGAGCGGACGCTCTTCCACTGGCTCATCCAAAAGTCGTGGCTCGCATAACAAGGGACGCTGCTCTTGTGGCAGCTCTTTCGCGGGCTCCTCCTCCAGATACGTGCTCCACTCCCGACACCGGATTTCGTCTACGTGTCGCTTCCAAAACGCCCTTCGATGGTGCGAACCTTATACGACACCGGACCAGTGATCTCAGTGACGACACCGGGTAGCCACTTGGGGCCTGCTAGATAATTGCGGATGAGGACGGTGTCTTGCAGTTCAAATTCGCGCACACCTTGTCTTCCCCGCAGCGCTGTTTTTTTTTTGCTTGTCTACCATCTCTGTTTGTAGGTCAGGGTGAAGCCGGTCCAGCGCTGTATGGAGTCTTCGACCCATCAACAATTCTGCAGTACTCTTTCCTGTCGTAGAGTGCGGCAGAACATGTTGGCTCAAAAGGAAACGTGCTAGCTGGTGGCCATGTCACCTCTTTGCATGAGCCTGAGGACCCGTTTAGTCTCTTCGAACCTGCGCTCTACTTGACCGTTAGATGATGGATGGTAAGGCGCCACCTTGACTTGCCGGATTTGGTTCCTTAGCGTGAATTCTTAAATTCTTGCGAGACGAACGCCGTTTCATTGTCGGAGACTATAGTGTCTGGAACACCATGTGTTGCAAACAACACTCGCAGCTTTCGACAAACTGTTGCTGAAGACATGGATGCCATCTCGAAGACTTCCAGCCATTTCAAGTGTGCGTTCACCACCAGAAGGAAAACTTTTCCTTGGAATGGCCCTAGAAAATCTATATGGATCCGGGACCAAAGGTTTTTGGCAAAGTCCCACAGATGCAGCCTTGCGCGTGCAGGTTTTGGCCTAGTCTCCTGGCAGTGTAGGCAGGTTCGAACCTTCCTTTCAATATCTTGATCGATACTTGGCCACCAAACTATGCTTCTACCCAGCGCCTTCATGCAGATGATCCCGGGATGCATCGTATGCAGCAACTCCAAGACCTGGTCTCTAGTTTGCCCCGGAATGGTAACTCTACTCCCCCAGAGTAGGCAACCCCGATACTCTGACAACTCATGCTGCCGTCAAACGAAGGGCTTGAAATGGTCAGGCAGTTTCATTTGACGTCATCCGACCACCGTCCAATGTAGAACTCTGGCCAAGGTTGGGTCGTTGCAGGTGCATCGTGCAATCTTTTGGGCATCCCAAGGAATCTCCGGTGCCTTCTCCAGCGTCCGGACTTCAAAAAGTTTCTGGTCAGGTGGGCTGTCCTTCTCAGTTAGAAACAGTCGACTCAGTGCATCTACGTACCTGAGCTGATAAGCAGGCCTGTATTTCAGCTCGTAGTCGTAAGCAGTCAGCATTAACGACCGACGCAACATCATCGGTGACAGGACCTGAGGCATCGGTTTTGTGTGATGCAAGAGTCACAGTAAAGGTTTGTGATCTGTCACAATCTGAAAATGCCGGCCATAGAAGAACTTGTGGAATTTCCGTATTCCGAAGCCTATTGCCAAGGCTCGGCAGGTGTCATTGTTCGAGATCCATATGCTACCGGAACATCTCGGCCTTCGCTTTCGACGTGGCTCAGCACCACCCCAGGTCCATACGAAGAGGCATCACAGGCCGAAACTAGTGGCTTGTGGACACTGTAGTGGCGAAAGACGTCCAAAGACTGCAGTAAATTCTTCGCCCGCTGGAAAGCTTTTGCTTTCCGCATTGTCCATTTCCACCTATGGCCGTCATCGTCATCCACCAGCTTGTGGAAAGGCTCCAAACTGTGTGACACTCCCCGCAGGAACCTGTTGTGGAAGTTAAGTGCTCCTAGGAACGCTTGCAACTCCTTCTTACACTTCGGCTCGGGTGCTCCATGGATAGCCTTGACTTTGTCATCCGTCGGCTGTATTCCTGCCTTGTTGACTTTATAACCCAGGAATACGACTTCATCCGCTCCAAAAGTACAATTGTCACGTTTCTGCTGGACACCGTCGTCTTTAATTTGTTGAAGCGCTGCTTGCAGACGAGTGTTGTGCTCGGCGTCATCTTTATTGCCTACGAGGATGTCATTGAGAAAACCTTGTACCCCTTCCACTCCTTGCAGCAGCTGTTCCATGTATGTCTGCAAAAAAGCGACGGCAACAGCTACTTTCAACGGCAGGCGCATGACCCGGAAAAGTCCACGGTGTGTGGGGATGGTAAGAAGGTCAGCTGTTTCACTATCGACGGTCACTTGCAGGTACGCTTGGTCTAAATCAAGCTTAAAAAACTTGGCACAACCCGCCAGTTTCGCAAAAGCGTTCCTCCGTTGTGGGCAGAGGGTAGCTTTCCTAACGAACGACAGGGTTTTGCTGCACTATTGTAGTCACCACAAATTCGCACTCTGCCATCCTTCTTGATCACATGTACTATTGGAGTCGCCCAACGAGAATGTCGTACGGGTTCCAAAATGCCTTGATTGATGAGCTTGTCCAAGGCTTCATCCACTCTTGGTAGTAAGGCAAAGGGAACTGGACGTGGTTTGAAGAATTTGGGCTGAGCGGTCGGTTCAACTTCGACTCGAACTTGTAGTCCTTTGCTTTTACCCAGACCCGCTTGGAAGACCTCGGTTTGACTTCGTAGCACTGCTGCTGTGGACGGACCCTGGCTCCTCGATTCTCCTTGCAGTCGATTAACTTTTAACTCAATCCCGAAAGCCTTAAACCAGTCTCGGCCCAGCAAGCCTGTGCCTGCTCCCCTGATCACGACAAAACGCAGTCGTTCTTGGAGCACTTTGTAGGTGACCTGGACCATCACAGAGCCAAGCACCTTCAATTCCTGCTGATTGTACGTGCGAAGACGTAGTTTACAAGGGTGTACTTTGTGCTTGGACAACCGCAGCTGGGGCATAGTTCTCTCGTTGATCGCGGAACACACGGCTCCCGAGTCAACTTCCATCTCGAGTGGGTTTCCGTTAACCTCGACGACGACCCGGACAGCAGGTTCCTCGGAAGTTACTTGGAACATGCCGAACATGTCCGCCGTCTCACCGTCGTGCCGCCGACAGCCTTGGCCTGGGCGTTTGTCGCTTGTCGGCTTAGGTGTCGGTGACAAATGCTTCACTTTCCGTTGCCAAACCTTCACGACGTGGCCCCGCTGCTTGCAGAAATGATATTGGGCGTGTCAAGTACGACACTCGTCTGGGGTGTGTGTCCCTCCACAGCGAAAACTCTTGCTTGCCTTTAGCTGTGACTTCGGCGCAGCTGTTTCTCTTCACGCTGAAGAGTTCAACTTAGTGTTCGAAGTCGAGTGCTTATCGACCCAGCACACATCACTGCCCTCGGCGGGCACCGCTCCCCGAATCTTCTCCGTTTGACGTTGGGCGTACCCTGCTGCGATTGCCTTCTCCTTGGCTACCGAGAAGGTTAATTCGGGGTTGGACAGAAGCCGTCGCTGAAGGGACTCTTCCCGGAGTTCGCAGACAAACCTGTCTCGGAGCATGTCATCCCACGTCGGCCCGAAATTGCAGTGTTCCGACAACCGACGAAGCTCGGCGATGTAGTCCGCGATACTCTCCTTCACACTAGTCGCGTTTTCCAAACTGGAAACGCTGGACGATGACAGACGGCCTCGGGTTGAAGTGGGCCACCAGTCTCGAGACGATTTTGTCGTAGCTCGTCTCGGAAGGTACAGCCGGTGAGCAGAGCGAACGAATAATCGCGTACGTTGCCGCCCCGCAGCCCTTACAAAGCATTGCACGTTTCTTCTCGGCTGACTTTACCTCGCTTGCGATAAAGTAGAACTCGAGTCGTTCGCGGTAAAGTGGCCATTCTGAGCCGTTGCTCGATATGAACTCAACGATGCAGCCAAATGCCGGCACTGCTGGTGCCGTCGCTTCGCCATGGCACCATGAACAGCGCGCTGGTAGGTTCTTCACTTCGTCGCCAATGTTACGCATTTAGACTTTATATGCATCATGTGCATAGCAAGCGCAGCGGTCCATAGCCGACCTGGCTGGGCTGGTTCAGAGAGGTCTGTTCGAGAGCCCGAGAGCGTGCGTGTGCTCGTGTCCCGCTTCGTGGCAGTCTTCACAGTTGCCAGCACATAACACAAAGTCAATGAGGGCCTACTAATACAATTTCCGCCGCTGGTAATCCTAAGGGTCTCCTTAATAACCCTCTTAAATGGATCTTGTTCTTTGCTAACAACAGTCGTCTCAGCCCAGTCAAGGTAACAAGTATTGGACTCACTAAGATGGTTTACAATTTTGGAATTGACCGAAGAGGAGTTAACCGCTCTTTTGTGTTCTAAAAGCTGGTCGTTAAGGCAATGGCCAGTTTGACCTACATACGAGAACCACGTGCCAAAGGAATTTAAAATACTACTGCCATCTCACACTCAGTTACCGGATCTCTAATATTTTTTTGGCAACCATGCATGTCCCCCGAAAAAGGAGCGAGCTTACTTAACTTAAAATCATTTTTGAAAACCACGTTTACACCATGGCTCTCTGCCAAGGCCTTGAGGTTGTGAGAAAAGAGGTGGAAAAAGGCAAGCACACCCACTTCTCAGGTTTCTTGTGGGGAACCCTAACGGAACCAAAATTAAAGAGAACATTCCTCAACACAGTCAACAGGAGAGACGAGCTATAGCCCGTTTCTGTGAACTCACACTATCTTCCTGAGTTCGCAGCAAGTATTCCTCTCACAGTGTATAAATATGAAATCCCGTCTTTGAAAAGGAAGATCCCCGAGGAAGCGAAGAATTTCCTTACGAAGCCCCTATAAACGCGCAATCGCAAAACGCGTCAATAGGCACTGAACCCGGAACATCGGCCACACTTCGTCCGCAATATGACGCACGCTTCGCGAAACTTCAAAACCTGCCAACATTCCGAAATAAAACTCAAAGAAAATATCGGACATAAACGTGCGAATACTCATAAAGTAGGAAGAAGAAGCGAAGAAACATAAAAAGACGAACGGGCGACCGACCGAGTGGTACTGGGACGATTTCCCTCTCCGGTAAACAGAATCCAAATCGGCTTATGAGATCTATCCGCGGGGGACGGGCGGCATGGATGGCGGCGAGAGAAGCGAGCGAAGGTTCAATAGAGCTCCGTTGAGCAATTGCAGACGGGAAGCGTGCCGGGACGAAAAAACCCGTGCCTAACTCGGGCAGCGGGGGCCTTCCTTTTCAAGGAGCCGGCTTAGGCATCGCTGCAAGCTGCGTTCATCGTGGAACGCGCGCTGGTGAACCGGAGCGTGTCAAAGCTTGCTGCGGAACGAGAACTCTCCTTAACATTCTCTCCGAAACTAAAATCCAACTTCGTGGGGCAAAATGCAGTAAAGAACAAATAAAACTTGTAACGAAAAGGGGAGATGGAGACGGATGGAAAGACAGGTTTGTGTCTGTCCCTCTTTCGTGCTCTGTCGCCCGTCCTTTGGCTGGGCAGCGCGCGTGAGTGTCTTCAATGGCCTGGTGGGGATTAAAAAACTCGGCCATGCATTCGCGGGACACGCTCTTTGTAGGTAAATATTTTTTCCCGTGAAAAAGTGAAAAAAATGGATATACATATTTATATTTGAGGCGCTTTTGAGATTAAATGTTGATACTGCTGGAGCTCTGAAATCTTTTGTGTATGTCACTTTTCAAGAAAATTCAGAGCGAATTACGAGTAGGGAGACATAGCTTCCTGTTCTTTTTTTGCCATGGAAGCTTGTATAGAAGCAATGTTTTACAATCGCTCGACCGAGAACGTCTAGTAAGGGATGGTTTCGCAACAAAGGCAGAATTCATTCGCCTTTACTCTGTTTTAAAATGACTCAAAACTATCGGTATCTACAAAGCGTGACAAAGTTAGCGCGAATTAGCAATCTCTACAGTCTCTTGTTATTATCATAGATCTGTAAAGCTGTAACGAAAACTACTCCTGTAGTGAAAAACCTTATGTTCATTCAAGGCTCCTCCCTGAGTAATAAAACGTGGGAGCCGTTAATATGCTGTGTGTGTAAATACAAGAAAGCGCCACTCACGTGTTGGAGCTTTGAGGCGCACTGCACTAGCGGGTTCTAAGTTTTTAATTCTTACTTTGGAGATGCCAAAATGAGGCAGGCTTAGCACACCCCAACATACATATTCAAGCAAGCAGTTGCTTAACCTCTCTGTCATGGGCACCGTGCTTGTCTGTCAAAGAGGATATTTGCTAAAATGAGCATTCAAACCATAAACCAAAATAGACAAGTATGTTATCCCTGTGAAATACTTTCTTCATCAAGCATCTATGTGTGGCTCTCGTATCTGACACTGGCAGTTTTAGTCGGCACGGTGGAAGAACCATGCGCATATCTTTCAACTCATTTTTATTAGACTAGAAGGATGTGGTCACGTGAAAACTATAGGCATTCATATATGCGGAAACCTATCACTGCGTCATCATAAGGGCGGCGCAATCCAAGCCAACACTTGCAACCCTGGTGTCTTAATAGACCCGTTTCGAGACGTCCACGCCATCGTCAGCGCCACTGCTTGATCTTGTACTCTGAGCATGCACTCTAAAAAAAAGGGTGTAGTGGGTACACCCAGAGGGGGTGTAAGTGCTGCCACACATACTACACCCACAGAGGTGTACGAGTACACCCCCAAGACGAGGTGCATACATACACCCATTTTAAGGGTGCATACGTGCCCCCTTTTATACACCTTCAGCATTCGAGGAGTGCACATATACACCCCATATTGGGGTGTGTCACTACTCCTTCCTTACGCCCTCACTGTCATTTCGGTGTGTAGGTACACCCCAATTTGAGGTGTAAAGGTATTTCCTTCTGTACACCCACGCAATTTGCGGGGAGTACAGATACACCCACCAACAGGGTTTTCTATTACACCGTTGTTTACACCCACCCCGCTCATAGGGAACATAGATACACCTCATTCAATGGTGTACCATTGCACCTTTTTGTGCACCCACCTCAAGAAAACCCGTAAGAAATGTACGCGCCCAGGTGGTTGCAAAAGGCAGGTAAACAGACACAAGGGTTTGTTTTCAAATCTCCTAGAAGTTTATTAGACAGCCTATTCCGTAAACAAGTACAAACGTGCACGCAATCCGTGATATGTGAAGATGTATAGCGGAGCTGTTACACAACTGAGAAGATTACTGAGCATACAAGAACCGGGTGATTCTTAGGTAGTGTCTATTCTCCCAGCAGCCGGCAGAATTATTTACCCGAAATTCTGCCGGCAGTCGCAACTCACTGGCGATACAATCACTTCATCGAACGACGTTTCATCGACACGCGATGTTTCATAGACAGCTCAAACTAGCTTTCTTATCGTAGCTTCCTTTTTCCTTTTTTTCTCTGTAATGAGCCGCCCCAGAGTGTACCCGCGAAGTGACATGTACGGGTGGCACAGGTGGAGTAAAATTTTTGTAAGGAACCGCCGCAGACTGTCCCCACGAAGCGACGTGAACGGGTGGGCTGGGTCGGTGAGCACTCGCCTCAGAGACACACGCGCGACGAAATGTCCCTACAGCGTGCATTTCGCGTAACGAGTGACGATGAAACATTAGTGTCGACGAAACGTGTCTACGAAACGTGTATCAACGAAAAGCTGTCCATGAAACACGTTTTCACAAAACGCTGGGAGAATAAGAATGTCAGTATTCTACCTGCAGTTATCACATGATTGTAGACAGCTAATGTCAGGCGACTGCCGATAGATTTTTGGGGCAATTGTTCTCCCGGCTGCTAGGAAATAGCCGCTGCCTAGTTTTCGAGGTAATCCGAACGGAACGGTCAATTGCTGCAAAGGAGTAAGTAGCAGAGCACTTACGATGAAAATACCGGACTTGAAATACGTAATCCGAGATATATGTCGACACGGGCACTGCAGAACCACACAAACACAAAAACGAAAAGAAAGGGGTCTGTGAAGATTCAACACGATGTGGCAGAAGCAGTAATTTGCCATACCGAACAGTAAACGCATCACATGAATTCCTTGGGCTTTTTTGAAGAAATCGCTTGTTGCCGATGCCCGCGTAAGACTTTTCAAACACTGGAGGCCTTGGTACACTCGAATACGTTGTCGCGGACGAAATCTCCGGCAGCCCCGCTGGTTGCAGCACAGCACACAAGAAGCTAGGCCGGGAATCAGACATTCCGGGATTGGAAAGAGCTACTACGTCACTCGTGAAAACTTTACCACATGATCACGCTCCTGCCATTACCCGCGCCCAGACAGCGGAGTCAAGGGATGAAAAATGAATGCGGTTCATTGGTCCGGCGACCGCGCACCTTCTTCCAAGCTTTCAGCTTAGGGAGAGAAAGAAAAAGAGAGGAATAAGAAAATAACAACTCCTTCAAGGCCAAAAGGGGGTGCCCTCGCAAAGGCTTATCTTCAGGGTTATTCCAACAATGAACACGACGAAAGGATTTGTCCCTTCTATCTTCTTGAAAGTTCGACCCAAAGTTAATAGTGCAGTGGATGCTACTCGTGGCCTTGGCCTTCAGGAAGGTGCCGTTCTCTGCCTTATCTCTAGCCTGGAGACTTTAGTCACGTGATCCTACTCGGAGATCCGATTGGCTTAAAACAAGCATAACGTCTACTCTACTGTCAATACCGAGTGAACAGAACAGCTCCATACTTCCTAAGAAACTGTCCGACTCAAAAGTGACCCCCAAAAGGGAATCCAAGCACAAGCAGATCGGGGCGCCTGGCTAGCGTGGCGGTGCACTGATACACCTAGAGGTTTTTAAGGGAGAGGAGGATGCTCATTGTCGGTGTACAAGTACACGGGCTGGGCGATGGAGGGTGCATCTTTCAGGAAAAGGGTGCATGTGCGCCTGATACACCCGACTACACCCTTTTTTTCTTAGAGTGTGCATTGGAGACTAGGGTTGCGTCTGCGTTCGTTGTGAACTCGCATCCCATCACCCGCTTCGTGCAAAAGATATGGCGACCATCAGTGTTGCTTGATATACACCAACTCATGTTTACAAAAAAACCGGAGCGCCCCTAGCGGACGCCAACGACGCCGCGCAAGCGCGATGGGGGTGTGGGCAAGAAGCTCGCCGTCGCCCATAAACAAACCTTTGAATGCGATGTTTTCGGCGTCGGTGTGAGTCGCCGCGCTCTTTTTCGCGTTGGAATTGTTGATCCTACGTCTTCCTGGCAATGTCTGACTACTTGAGCGGCCTCACCGAAATTCACGAGGGTCGTTACACCGCAGAAGTCGGCGTGAATAATGTAACATACGGCGATTCATTCCGCGTAGACGCCGCAGAATGGACGCTAAAGCCTGATTCACATGGTGAGGTTCTGCTCGCTGTTTTCAGTCATGACGTCGCTCCGGCTGCAAAAGCCTGAACCGTAGCTGAGATATCAACCTCAAAACTGAAAATCGCAAGCAGAATTGGACCCAGTGCATCAGTCAGAACAAGCCGGTGATGGCCACTGGCAACAATTATCAACATCTCCTTATATCTACTGTTTACACCGAGCCTACTTACCGGAAGCAACCTTGAAACTTAAACGTATTTTGAGGTCTGCACTTCTTATCGCAATTACCGGGTCAACGTTTGGTCCACGGGCCGTTGTCGTTTGATCGAGCTGACGACAAGCAGAAACGTTTAAGAGAGCAGACGACAGATCGAACTATGAGGCGGCCGTTTGAACGTGATGACGCACTGAACGTAGTACGCAGGTGGTCCGGGCAACTTGACGGTGTTCCCGCGTTCATGTTGGAACAAAACAAATAAATCTGACGACCACAAGTATCCGTGAATTTAATCCAAAGTGCTTTCCGCCCAAGCGATCGTGGTCCGATGGCGTCTCTTTTTCCGTTTTCAAGGCCCCTGTTCACGTTCTCGGACGAACCGAGCAGGCACAAAACGCATGAAAACTGACCTTCAAACCTTTCCCGACTCATTTGGTAAAGCCACAGTGGCGGCGTTTTGACGAGAAGGCAGGTTTTCGTCCGGTTTCTTCCAAAGTAATACAGGAATGCACGTGACCCATGGCGGCTTCCGCCCACAGCCCCAGACCGGAAGTGCGCCCGACGCGCCACCACCGCGCCGGGACTTAACAGAGATGAGTTGGTGTATACATTTAAAAGGGGTCTCACACACTTGCACTGCACCAGCGCGTGTGCTGGGCACACTCGTTCAAAGCGCTGCCGCTCGCTCTTGTAGCTTTCGCTACGCTTGAACCCAATTGACACTTTTGACAACCGGTTCGAACCGGTTTAAACCTTTAAATTAATAACATACTTTTTTTTTCAAGCTGTTTCAGAAATATGCACTAATTCCGTCGACAAAAGACAAACTGTGTAGATTTTTATCGTTCGTAAAGTCAACATTTATTTTCAGGTACCGAAAATAAGAAATTGCAATATTTAGTTTCGACAAGACAGTAAAAGAAAATCTGGCTAAGATACAAAACGGCGCGTTTATACGACTCAACGGACTCAAAATCGATTTTTTAGATGCGGAGCATCTCTTGCTCAGGTCTATGTCCCGCGGCCTTGTAGTCCGCACTCACACTACGCACGCGCAACTCTTCTCCTTCCCTCTCTCCAACAGCTGCGGGTTACTCTCTCCTCTCTCTCTCTACCAGCTGCGTGCACTGCGCGTGCGTTCGCTTCTACTCACACCGCGCGTGCACGCGCAACTCTCCTCCTCTAGTCTCCTCTCCTTCAAGTGTGAAAAAAAATAAACGGCGAGCGGCGAGCGTTCAAAGTTTCTCTGCCGCGAGCCGCGACGAAGGCTCGCGTAGGGGGAAACGCTAGGGCAGTCGGTGGCGCCATCTCTCGACGTCAGCACGCAACTGACTCTTTCCTCGGAACCAACACGATGCTCCGCATCACCCCATGGTTCCCCTCGGGAAGATGGTGTAATTTTTTGTTGTTTTTAGCTCGGTCAGACAGACTTTATACTTAAATCGAAACGTTGTCACGAAGTGTGGTAGGTCACCTAAAATACCCGTTATTGGTCCAGCTTCGTGTCACAGTTCTAAAGTTGAATCGTAGTTGTGCTCATTAAGTAAGGTATGGGCACCTCGTCACCAAATGTATAGTGAAATGTTGTTTACGAAATACGATTTATGTATATTTATATATATATATATATATATATATATATATATATATATATATATATATATATATATATATATATATATATATATATATGTATATATATATATATATATGATGACGAGGAAACTGCGCCGAAAAAGCAATAATATTTGAAAAATGTCAAAAAAGTATTAGGACAAATCCTTTTAGTCTGCCTTTTATTGAAACAGTGGCGGCAATCACAACGATCCTTTTCTCAACCAACATTGTTTACACTCAGCACCGTGATGCAGGCGAAGAATCATGCAGAAAGGAGTAATCGAAACTTTTCACTCTAGTCTATATGCATCTTCGTACACAGGTCGAATCTGGCCTAAAATATCGCGTTCCCAAGGAAACATTTTCTTATACAGGATAAACTATCATAGCCTGGGTGTTGAGGCTTGTTCTTGAAAAGTTTCCAGTGAATTCAATTTGCCAATAAGCATCACCCTTGATAATTCATGATTATCTTTTTGTTAAATCGAATGAAGTAGTATTTTATGCTCTAATCATCATGGCAGCTACTTAATTGGTCACTTTCTGAACGTCTGCTTTCCTAATTGTTATAATTCCTTCACGCGCCTCTGTATACTTTGTTTTGTCGAACCCACAGACACATAAACTTGCTGTTCATCACATAAAGAACCAACACCAGACTTCTATATATTTGAGGAGTACTAATATGTCAGAAATACAAAGTTATTTAAATCATATTTAAAATTAGAAATTTGTTTAAGGCTCTCCCAAATTTCTTTTGCACGTTTGTATCGAGGACAGAAACAGCGAAAAAGATTTTCAGCGCATCTTTAAGATGATTTGGGGGGCATCTACTTATGATGTAAATATTTACTGTTATCGGACCTTTATTTATGTTGTAAAATCTGTAGTCAATATTTAAATATATTGATATTATCATCAGTAAATTTTACTGCACGAAGTTCACATAGCCGTTCAAGACCGACACGGGAGGATGATACTCGAAAATACGGCAGCTGTATATTCTGCAAGAGCCTTTTTTCTCCCGCTGCTTGGCAGTGTGAAACATCGGGTCGCGGGATATTCTATAGAAGACTTTGTGCTCGCATGATAGATCTGAAGGGAAGTACACGATATGTGAAAGAAGATAAAGATAGTAAATAGTAGAAATTAGAGAGAATATGCAAGCAAGCTGGTGAACTTTGAACATTGTAGAGCCCGAGACGTAGGACAGAAAAAAAAAGAAAACGAGGGGAATTCGAAAGATTACGAGGCAATACCTTACTGAAAAACGTTCAGCCTTTCCGCTCTGGGAAAGAAGGGAGATCAGCGGAGCTGGAGCTTCTCTTCCTGACGGTGGCTTTCCAGGCGAACGATCTGCTCTTCTATTGCAAGGAAATTTGAAGCGCTCGATGCAGTGGAACATCGAGCGCTTCAATGGTTCCGCAACCGCCGCGAATGGTTCCGCGGCGGTTGCGGAACCATTCGCGCTGCTGCGCACATCGCCACTCGTTCCGATCCCGCTCTTCTTCCTTCGAAGAAGGTTGCCGCCATCTATGAGCGACGGCGGCAACCACTTGTCTGGTTGCCGCCGTCGCTCATAGATGGCGGTAGTTGTCCATAGTTTGGTGTCATCATTTTCTTGCTGGTGGACACGATCCTGTGGAACCTAGCCCTTAACAGCTCCGCTGTAAAGAAAAAAAACAGATAGATCGAAGGATATTTTTATTTACAGATAAATAGCGCGAAGAACAGACGAAGATTTTAATCTTAACATGGATCAAATCTGGGCATCCGCTTGCACGAGCTCCAAACTTCGCGAAATACTGCCTTGGGGGCTATGTTATATTCGGTTTTAAGTGCCCTTGTCTTGGGCCCTCACTTTACGGCTTTGTCCTTTATCAGTCATGAGCTGCAAGATTTTATTATGCTGCTGTTTATCATCGCGAGTCTGCTATATTTAGTGCACAACTTTACACTTTGGGCATCTACTTTCACTAGTGTTGTGCACATCGCATTTAACAAGGAAGCTGAACTGTTTATGGCTGGTTTGCCTGTGACGTCATCGCATTATATGCTTCTGGTCATTTGATTTGTTGCGGGTACGACAATCATATCCGGTGGTGCAAAATGCATGCCGCAAATGGTGGCGCTAAGTGCAAGCCATCTATTTGAGAGTTACAAATTATTCTTGTTTGGAGCAGCATCGTCACGACCGGTGGATTCTGGAACCAAGGAAACGCGCTTTCTGGCAGGGGTGTTTGAGTGTTTTTGCAAACAAAGTGGTTTCCAAGGCCACGCTTCCTGGTGTGCGCCGAAGATACGGGACAGAGGAACCTTTACAGCAAAGTATATTTTTAAAACTACTCCCTCCCCCCCCCTTCTCCTTCTTTTCTTCTTCGTTGCACCTCCAGAGAATACTTCTTATTCCTGGGGAACTCCAGTCCTCCGATTGTGGTGTTAATTCGACAATTATATTTGTGTCACTTGTTAAGAGTATTCCTTCATTGCTTCTAGTTTGCACCCAAAACTGTGATGAAGTTTAAACAAAACGCGGAGGTGATCGAAGATTGGGGAAGGACTTGAAAACAACATTCTTGTTAGATTTAGTGGCTGCCAACATCCTGCGGTCACTCTGAGCCCGCTTGGATCTTTCTTTTAAGCTATCCGTCGTGCACACGATTGCAGTTCTATGTAACGTATAATTGATCAGTCACATTTATCTCTTCAATGCTTCTATTCTCAAGGATAAATTTTTCAGGCAATTCAGGAATAACAAAAACACGTTTGGGTTCGTCAATGTACATGTAAAATGAGTCATGCAACAATTTTTGTACTTTCATTAAACACCTCTAAGAACTAATCCCTAACGTTCATAACTTCCGAAAACACCCATTAGTTTCCTCTCCACGCAATGGCAGACGCCGAAAAAACAAAGAAAATATACAGCTTTTCCCTCCTCAACTCGCCATTAAAGATGGGGCCACGTGATCTGAAGCTAATTATATACCGTGAGTGTTCATCATACTCATTCGCTGGGGTTGGCCAATCCTAGAACATGGGTTGAGCTGCAGACATTTTTAGAGTTCGGCTATTCTCATTTTATATGGAACAAGGGCCATTACCCGAAATTTCGGCGATGCTGATTGTCATGAATCCGAGCGCTCTACTACGGTCATGACAATCGAGTTCAGTTCCGGTTTATTTTTAGGATGGCGGTAAAGATTTTGGCTCGGTTCAGTTCCGGTTCGGCTAAAAAGAAAGATTCCGCTCAGGTTTTAGTTTCTGTTCAGCTCCGATTCGACAGATTGCTTGGAAACGTAGGAGAAGCGTAACCTGCGTGAAGTGACGTGAAAGACACGAGTACGTAGACATAATAATGTGTAAGTGGCGTCGGGACCGAAGGAAATGGTGGTGGGTCTTCAGGCAGCCTTTTCTGAACCGCCTTGTCGTAACGTGAGGGTTTCGGCTGAACGTCGGAGCCACAGGCTCGTGTTGAAAGTCTTTCAAAAGCGGTAGCATGCTTAAGTTACATTGCATTAAAAAAATTGTCGTCATCACACCTAAACGAATGCCATGCGTGAGGTACATGTGACGGTTCTCTCTCCTTATTGCACGCATATACGAAGGGACCCGAGACGAGGTACTCACCTGATGTGCCGCAGTTTTCTCAATGCCTCGCAAGAAGAAATAGCGAACTAAAAATGATATAGCTCAAAATAAGCGGCAACGAGCTCAGTATGACCATGCTCGACGTTCCATGAAGTCGCAAGAAAGGAGACTTCATAGATCGCACTCAGCACTATTTCGTATTTCGTAGTCTGCATGCACAAAGCACCGCAGAAACACGAAGATTATGAGGCGGTTTATTTAAAATTGGGTTAACGTGTGCACCACCCTGCAGAACCACCACCTTCCCAAGGTCAACCCATGTGGCCAAAACGGATAATGGTTGAAACGTCAACAAAATTACAATATTGAAAGAAAATGTACTTGATTTTGTGAAAACCTGAAGCGACTAATTTCTAGGAAGCCACTGAAGTGAATTACAAGATCGACGATAACATTAAAAGGTACAATATGAGAACTAGTATTTATTCTTTTTTTACCACCTCATGGTACCCCAATCCACCGAGCAAGCCGCTAGCTCCACGCGCGAAATTGGCATCGGTGCTTTACGATGGAGGCCTGAGACGGATTTTAACCATTTCCGTGTTTTCCGAAGCACAAGTCGAGGTTTTTTCTTTTTCAAAAATTTAGGCGGTGCGTTTTATAGACCGATCCAACTGATATCGTTTTTTCTAATGGGTATATATTGTAACTGCGCAAACTTGCCACGAGGGTTACATGTCTCGTTAGATACGCTAGCAAAATTGTTAAAACTGGCTCCCACTCACGCTTATACAACGGTCCCAATATTCGTACGCATGTGTTTCAATTCAGTTTCGGCGCGCCAAAGTACAAATACATGGAGGAGTTCCCTAGAAAAGATAACAGTGCTTTTCAGCCCAGATAAACAAACTCTGCATCCCAGAAAAGCTCAAAGTTTGCGAGAGTGACACGCTACCGGTCGGGATAAAACGCGAAAGTTTGAAAACATGATCTTGCCTGTATGAAAAGATAATTGAGGAAAACGAAATATCCTTATGATTCGATGTCCAGCCATGTTTAATATCGTCAAAACAAGAAACATTGTGGGCGCTTGTAGAACCTGTTTCAATGAACACAACTTCTCAGCAGGGAAGAAAACAATATTCTGTTTCTTGTTGATAAATGTTTTTTACTGATATAAATCCCAGGAGCGTTTGCAATAATTTTATTGTTTTGGCAATATTAGGCTTATGTGTATATCTGCTCATAAATGATTTTTTTTTTCTCAATTATCTTTTGATATTAATAGCGTCATGTTCTCAGACTTTCGCGTCCTACCCCAACTACTACCGTCAAATTCTCACGGATTTCGAGCTTTCTGTGGTGCATAGTTTATTTACCCGGACCGAAAGACACGGTTCTCTATTCTCGGGAACTTCCTATATGTAAGTACGACTTACACACATGTGGGACTTATATACTAACTGTCTTCAGAAAACAGGCTATTGTTTTTATTTGTTAATTCAAGGACTTGACGGACGCCAGTAGAAAGGTCAAGGCAGCATTCGAGTGCTGGTAGAAAGGCAGAAAAGAAACATCATACAAGTTGAACAGCTTCATAAGTACACAATAAAATAAAGAATAGTACAGCCGAAAAAACTAAACATTCTAAATTGAGCAGCTTCATAAGTCATTGGTACGGTGAGGTAACGCACATACAACATGAACATAAAAATTAAATAACAAAGCAATCTTGTACATAAGCGCATCATAGCAGAGCGAGGTGAAGACAGGTTTCTGTCTTAGTGGTAGTTGAGTTAGTGGGTGCGAGAGATAGGAGGTAAATTGTAGCTCTCTAAATGTTGCACATGTCGTTTGATCGGAGTAACTGCAGACTTGAGTGAGAGAACGGTGGGGCTTGTCAACCGGAAACAATGATACATTGCTTTCATGGGTCAACAGAGGATAGCTTCGATTATCGTTTTGATGTTTTCAAAGCGTAATCCAACTCAGAAACAAGATTAAATTTTTGTTATAAAGGCAGGCTCCGTTTCTGAAAATTTATATTTACGAGAGACACCCATCGATACTGAATAGCGCTGGGAAAGGTCAATATATTTTCTCAAGCGGAAGTACTTGACACACGAGCAGACTCCATACTTTGTCTCATCCTACGATGGACTAAAGGCCAAAGCCACGGGCCGCCAGGTCCAATCCCGCTCCACGCTTAACATTGATTAGGGGTGGACGAATAACGCTCCGAATCCAAAAGCGCCACATCATTTCTATAGCTTTGACGCTGCAAAGAGCCTATAGGTCATGGCTTTCTTTGCGATGTAAAAGTTTTGAGTCACTCAGTGCTCTTCGATTCGAGCCACTGTCCACCCATCCCCTGATCAGTGATCCGAGACGCGGGATCCGATACGTGCATGGAAGCGAAATACCGCACAGTTTCTAAGGGCCTCGTGATTGGATCTGGCGGTCCGTAACAGTTGCCTTTAGTCCATCGTAGGGTGAGACGATGTATAGTCAGATTTCTCAGGATATGAGAAGTATTGACTGAATATTGAAAGTAATATAAAAGTAAAAACGCCACAACCATCTATGGGTACCATTATTTATTATGTCTAGCTGCTCTTAATCAACACTTGTGATTTCTGTCACTTCTGGTTTGATTGGAATGTATTGAAACAACAGTAAACAGAATTAAAACGAAACAATACAGTTATCAATTTGATATTTGTGGATGTTAACCAACCATCCTAAAATGCTAGACAAAAAACTTTTGGAGCCTTACAAAGGGCATCCTTAGGGACATTTTTGGAAGCAGGAAAAATAAGAATAAATTGTACCGCGTAGGCATGCGCAAAAGAAGAAAGTTAGACCTAGTGACTAAGACGAGCTGGTGCTTTCGGCAGCTCTTAAACTGCTTTATTTAGAAACGAAGGCGCGAATGCTTGGATAAGCAACCACGCCTGGACACTACGGTGGAAAAGCGAGCGCTAAATCTTTACGACGGGGTTCAGAAACGCAGAAAAAAATATTACCCACGAGGTTATGTGCGCGCGAAAACTGTTCAGTGGAAACATTCCTGAGGCATAATATTTAGGAACATTAAGAACACAACGTTTGGCGTGCTGAAATCGACGAGGAGCAAGTTTAGTGACCCATAACACCTTTTATTCTGAAAACACCCAACTCTCCGTGAAGTAAGCAGGTAAGACCCCGTTTCTTCCTAAATAAAATTAACACAAGGGAGCAGGCAGCTAGTGAAAATAATAAACAAAACGAGAATCTTTCCGTTCACATTCCCGAGAGGAAAAGGCTGGCTCATGGCACCTCATCCCCTCCGTGTCTCTAAATCAGGAAAGGGGAACCCTGAGGGCTTAAAATAACGCCAGACCCCCAAAACTCTAGGATGGAGCCTCTTCGCCAGCGGTGCCGCCTCCTCCCGCTCGCCCCGTGCAGCAGCTCTCCTTGACCAAGTAAAAACAAAGAGGTATACAAGTATGCTCTAATAGTACCAAACCCACAAGCAGACATTCGCCCGTCTACCCGCCTGCCTTGACTCCGCGCCAGAAAACCCCGCCACGGTTTCTGGGACCATACTTTGCTCGGTTCCAGTCACAAGGGACTAGCCTAAGCACACGTTACCAGAAGCGTTAGGAATTGACTTGGGCTTGCAAGTTTCGTCGTGGATGATTTAGTGTCACCCACTGTTGTGAACTGGATGTGAGTTCGTCGGTGTTGCATGGATCCGTAGGTGCGAAAAGCGGGAGTGTGGTGATGTTTGCCGCCTCGAAGTGCACGTGGGCGCGGGCCCTCTGTTTCGCCCTGGTCCTGCTGTGGGAATCGCGAAGCGTATGCGGCGAGACGACCAATCAGACGCAGACTTCAGATCTGGAGCTCAGGGACCCCGATGCGGGAGACCTCAAGGATGATGTCATACGCGTCGGTGAGTCACTTTGTTTAGGTTAATTAATGTACTATGAAGGGTTGCTCTGAACATTTGTGTCCATCGTTCTGCAATCAGCAGATAGGCTCACCAGTTTGATTTGATAAAATTATCTTATTCAATATAATAAAGGTTTTACGCTAAATTTTAGGAAATAATTGTAATATAAAAGAAACTATGAGGCGTATAAAAGTTTCAAGAGAAATCCTAGTATATCTGCGTTGGTTGAAACGGTTGAAGGGGCGTTCCCTCAGACTATGCGAACATCAGCGAGCACGGCTTAGTTCGTCTGCTTAGGGTTTCGTATTTCAGGAGATACAAGGCGTAACATAGTTGAGAGGCATCCGCTGTGACTAGGTAATATTTTGCTCGTTCAACTAGAGCACCATTTTTTTCAGCACGGCATCGATGATGCCTTAGGGGTTATTCCGCTTGAGAAAAGTCCATACTCAGCTATGTTTTTCGCTATGCCTTCGGTTTGATCTTTATACTTTTTAGCAGCACCATAAAATGTTTGTGTGATCACTTATTTACAAAGCAAGCAGGTAGCCAATCGCTGAAAACAACAAAATATCCCAGATAATGAGAACTCTCAGATTATGATTGAACTCGAAACATGCGACGTCTGCAGGAACTATAAGCATTACTTTTCACTTCTTCATTGTTTCATGAGCCCATCGCATTTTACAGCTCTCAAGATGTTCTGGGATTTGTCATTTCTTGAGATCCTTCAGTTGTTCAAAGCGATTGACTCGCTGAGCGTTTTGCAGTAAAGTGAGAGCACCGAATTTTTCCCGTACCTTAGAAACTCACGAAAAAGTTTTTTGTTGTGACTTGTGTTTGTTTGATATTTAGATATGATAATCATTCAGAAAACTAACGCAGCGTTTAAAAATATGTTACCCCTTCCTTAACGGGCTGAGTCGGAATATTTTTCATGGAGATATTTAAGTTCCTAAGAGTTTGATGGTAAATTTGTCGCTGCTGGAACTTCATTTTGTTGAGGGTCATTAAAGTTAAGTGCACGTGTTTCAACAGAACGGAATTTTATTTTTGTTCTTGTTCAATCGTAGGCTTAACAAATGTTAACTACATGAAAATCGAGATATAACTGCAGTGACTCGTTAGTACGTCCCGCTCGATCTCAAAAGTGGCTTGAACTCTGTATCCCTTCGACGTACGTGAACGGTGTAGAAGACATCTTTGGTGCATTCTGAGTAACGGAGGAAGTTGCACCCAGTGCATATGCTGGCTGATGAGCTTGAGCTATAAATATTAATCTATTTTTCACTCCTCCGTGCGAAAAGGGATGAACCCGGTCCCCCGAAAGAAAGTTCGCCTGTATTTTGTAGAACGGTCTCTAGAATGAAATTATCATTAGTCCTTGGAAATATTTTGCTGATTAACTTGGTTAGAAAAGAAAGGACATCTAAAAGTTAGTTTTCCATGTTATCCGCATGTGCGAATAAGCGCCGGACATTAAACACTTAGGCGGTTTTAATAAAATTGGGAACGACAAAAAAACAAAAAACGGAGGTTTTAATTGAATAAGAAAAACCCCAAGCTTACCCAAAAATATATTCCATCTACAAATGTTTTCTTCTTCTTTTTTTTTTGCATTGACGCGGTACGCAGTTTACATTAGACAATCGGTGAGGCTGCTTTTTTTATTATTCACACCATCTGTTTTGTATTTTTAACTTATCTATACTGGGACACTTTCGAAGTGTTCAGGCCACACACATATTATCTCTAGGTTGAGGAATTTATACTTATGCCCTTTTTCTTTAACACCAGTCCCGATAATAATGCCGATGCTTCTTGTCCGGCACCAATAAATTTATACAAAAAACGCCGAATTTGTGATTAGAAATAAACCTCGAAACAACCATCGTATTCTAAGAAATAGAAACCCCGAAAATACGTAGCCCTATTTATCATCTCTTTCATGGGTTACCTGCGACCGGGAACAAATGCTGCGTACACGTGAAATAGACCTCAAAACTGAAGATGCTGTTTTATTATTTAACCAACACAAATTCTTTATGTAACTATTATGCGTGCTTATTTTATTACAATCTTTTTTCTGAAAGATAATTGCAGGACACTTGGACACAGTCTTTGATATATATGTTAATATATATATATATATATATATATATATATATATATATATATATATATGTACATTTTAATTGCTGTCTGATGCTTCTACGTGTTGTATATAAATCTTAAATATTGCGTGGTGTTTCACCAAAAGGCATTTGAGCTGTTGGTAAGCACTAGAGAAAATTTATATTGAATTATGGTCCTTGGGGTTTGCGAAAATCGCAGGCGATAAGAAGCGGCTTATACGAGTGTATACAGATTTCCGCGGAGAAAAACATTAGCTTTATAAAACCTCCTGTTTATTTCAGGTCGATTGGCTTCTCGCCTTCTTTTTTAGGTCACAACTTTTGAGATATGAGGGACAAACAAAATATGACTTGTACCTACCAACTCGCCCAACTGTCTACTCTACTACAGTTTATGAATTGTAATTTGAAAACGTGATAATAATGTAATAAAACCCAACGTTTTTTGTCAATGCAACGGCAAAAGACAAATTTATTTCAAATTGATTAATACAATAACTCAAATAAAACAAAACATGGTCCAAATTACACGGTCACGTTTACGTACCATGGTCACTAAACTGGCATCATATGTTAGTCTCATAGTTCAAAACAAGGCGTAAAATAATTCGTCGAGCAGAGATGAGACATTTGTTAATATAATAACCTCATAATAAACAAAATCCCAGCTTTTCTTCTAATTTTGTTTTCTGGTTTGACAAAAAAAACCAAAGAAAAAAAAAAAACGAGCCCTAACTTCTTAGGAGTGAGGAAGACTCGTCATGATGCAATACAACGTAAAGACATATAAAATACGTTTATTTTTGTGTTCCCATGGTTCTAAGATATCACCTATTCTCAAAAAGATATCTACAGGTGTATATGAACGCATTTTGTCACTGTTTGACACTCGACAAAAACACCAAGAGTGTGCTTTTGAAGCCTCTTAGAGCTTGTTGTGCTCGATTATGTAACCGCTTTCATATAGAATATATGAAAGCAATACTGATTAGTAAAGTAAGTAGTCAGAAGATAGTAAAAGTAGTTAAGCTTGGGATACTTCCCATTGAACATTATTCTACCAGATTGAGATTATTGAATCTCTAATAATTGTTTTTTTTACTTTCTTTCTGTTTCAAACCCAGCTTCGCGTGCCCTTCACTTTGAACTCAATATCTTCATGCCCCTTATTTAAAGTCGACAAACTTATTGGCATTGTTTTTATTTAAGTTTAATTGATTTTCTGCTTTAATATATAGAAAAAAAAGGAATATCAAAAAAGCTATGGGTGTCCTCTACATGGGAAGTCGCAACCCTGCTTGGGCAAGAAAAACAAACAAAGGTGGCTATTTAAAATATAATGATATTCGTATTACCTATATACGCCCCAAGACACCCTTTTTGGTGCGCGCAAAGCAAATGAAGACGACAAAAAAACCGGGACAATCAGAAGGGCGGAGGAACATGAGACTCAATGTTAAATACGATTCACCTAAAGTAATTTACGTAGTTGTCACTAGATGTACCCACGCCCTACAAAGATTTGAAAGATAGTGGTATATATTTAATCTAAATAGGGCAATAAATTATACACATTTTCTATCATAGATTGGATGGCGCCTTTGTGAGGAGTATGGGGAATTATGATTTCTTTCTCTTGTGAGCGAACTAGGTGTGCAGAAAAAATCTGCCAAGCCTCTTTCGAAAACAAAAGCCAAAGGATATTTGCAAGCTCATTGGACTAACCAGTGTTGTGCATCTGGAATAGAGAAAAGCACACAATTGTTTCGGTTTTGCGCGAAAGCCGTGTTGGGTTTCACCTATCCCCTCTTAAAGGTACAATCCTAGCAACATGGTCTAACCACTTGGAGGAGATGTTCTGTATCAAATCAACTGAAGCGCTCTTAGTGTCCGGGTTTGTAGTTTCTCCTGACACTTCTCAAGAAAAGAAAGGTCTAAGGTAAGGACAAAATTGTAGGTGCAGTACTTCTGCTAACCTGTGATTCTACTCATGCACCACGCAGTAGTAAGTACATGGGTACACGCCGGGCTGCTTTCCCTTCATGCTAAAACGAAAAATGTCGGTTATAGAACCAATTATTTCTCAATTCTGCCATGTGAACATTTGCACAACTTGATGCGGGCTGCCATTATTCGGTAAGCTGTAATCGAATAACGAAATACGGAGGAATCTTAGACGGAGAACTCTCGTCAACAGAAAGCCATCGATTGTTTCCGATCTCCAGGTCATATATCAAGTATGAAGATACAAACCCGCTTTCTTAAGACCAGGTGCACTGCACTAGCTAAGTGCTTCATCAACGCGATATGGTTGGAGAATGACGTCCAGAGAGGACAGTATTAGCCCCGAGGAGATGCAGTGGCGTCACGTGGCGGCTTCTTATCGCGTGTTAGCAACAATCACGTGACCACTTCTGCGCTTCGTTTGTAGCATGTAGGTGGAGGTGTATCGATCACAATCCATGTTTGATTCGTTAATTTGAACGAAAATCTAGGGTTGATTTTGACCTACTTTGTTCGTTTTACTTCTCGTCAAAATTAAACACAGAGAGCGAGACAACAGCGGCGTGGCGGCCAACGAAACATGACTCAGTGACCCATCTGAGCCAGTTTCGTGTTATCATACTGACCACGACCAAATCGGTCGTCGTCATGGCTTCAGAGGCTTGTCAAATGACCATACAGGTAGATTCGGGGACAAGATAATTCCCGAGCTAGTTTTCTTATTTTTTTTCTTCCAGCCTGTCAGAAGCAGACAGTGCTGATATAAACCAATTGCGAGGATGGCCGAGCAGGCGTTGAACTTGGCATTCCTATCTTCGTTTTTAGAGCGCAGCTCTTAGGCGCCCGTTTCGGGCTTGAGCGGCGTCGGCGTCGGCGTAACCGCCCGAGGTCACGTGACCCCCCCAGGGTCACGTGACCCCCCAGGTCACGTGGCCCCCAGGTCACTTGACCCCCCCCGAGGTCACGTGTCCCCCAGGTCACGTGACCCCCCGAGGTCACGTGATGATGATGACGATGACGATGCGGATGCCGATGACGTCATTGGCATCCGCATCGTCATCGTCATCATCACTGCTGACGTCATCAGTGACGTCACTAATGACGTCATCTGTGACGTCACTGATGACGTCATCGGCATCCACATCATCATCGTCATCATCATTGATGACGTCATCAGTGACGTCAAGTGACCCCCCTGAGGCCATGTGACCCCCTTCCCCCTTCCCCCGAGGTCACTTGGCCCCCCACCCGTACTCTCCCCTCCTCCTCCTCAAGAGCTGCGCACTAATTTGGCGTTACAGGGAGTTGTAAACGGCTTTCACTTTTTTTTCGCAGTCTGCTCGCGCTGTCTTGAGACACACACGAAAATATAAAGTACGTAGCACACGTTGCAAGGGCAATCCATAGCGTGTTTACAGTGGCGTCACGAGGGTCAGCGGCACCCAGGGCGGTGGCCCGCCGCGACACCCCCCCCCCCCCGCTCTGTGCCCCGCCGCGACCCCCCCCCCCCCGCTCTTGCGTGCCCCGCCGCGACACCCCCCCCCCCGCTCTCGCGTGGCCCGCCGCGACTCCCCCCCCCTTCCCCCGCTCTCGTGGCCCGCCGCGACACCCCCTGAGCGCTGCACCCGGGGCGGTCCGCCCCCCCCGCCCCCCCTTGTGACGCCACTGCGTGTTTATTTGAGCTTTGCGTCAAAGAAACAAGTGTGTCACGGCCACGAGAGAGTCCGCCAACACCGCCCAATCCTCCTAAAATGACAAAAGAAAGACGGAAAGATAATACTCCCCTTCTAACCGGAAGACATAAGTCAAGGTTCAAACTAGCCATACCGAATGGATCCACTTAAAAAAAAGGGTAGCGCGAACATATTTTTTAACGATCACAGGTCGTAGGCAGCAAGTAACGAGCGCCTTCCTAGGCCTTCCCACCAACTTGGGGGGCCGCTAAAATCGTCAGATTGTTGTCGTTGCTTCCGGAATCCGTGAATCAAGCGGCCTTCACCGAGCATTGTAGTTTCGGGTGTGCATTCTTTTCGTTTGCTACTGAAAGTCGGGAAGCGCGTGAAGAGCACGTAAAAGTATGTTCGTTGGTCTCCACGGCGAAGTATCCGAGCGGTGTGGGCGGCCATGAAGCTTTCGAAGGATTCTATCGAAATTTACACACACTTTTTCGTCGTTTCGCTTGGCGTATTCGGGTTCGCTTTTTAACGTTTCGTCCTCCGCACGTTTTGCGTGATAGCCGAAAAAGAAAACAAAATACACTTAGGGAACAGTTTCTGCAGCTAAGCGCTAAAGTACAGAACCAAGTCAAAGCAAAGTGGAGAAAATACCTGGCCTCGTCACGTGATACTGGTCACTATGTCACCATCGAGCGATCGCAGCGCTCCAATCGGTGCCGCTCCGAGCTAATAGCAGGAGCGGCACCGATCCGGCTATTAGGAAAACGGGTTGCCCGAAGCGTAACTGCAGCTTATCTTGTGAGCCAACCAAGCCAACAACATGCAATACATTTATTTCTTACACGACTCATCAGTCATTTCTTTTTAGTTTCTTGGCACATTACTTTTAAAGCAGAATACGTAATAACTTATAACAAAACCTGTATAATTATTCACAAAGAACAAATTGAAGATGCTCGTAAGGTGATTCGACTGATGGAATATATTAAGTCACCGGTCCCATGAAGGTGTCCAAATGTCTAAAAAAACAACCATTAATGTATATATTATATATATATATATATATATATATATATATTTATATATATATTTATATATATGCTTAAATAATCTTTGTTAACATATTCTTTGTGGACAAGCTATGATAGTCATAGATTGAATATTTAATCATATAATTTACGAGGGAATAATGCCAGGGTCTTCTGATTTTTGTCCTATAATACTAAAGTTAGGAGGGTGAATTATATAAGTCGCATACTCAGTATTACAATAAATCAGTGGACTGGAGCTCTTCTAAAAATTTTGCTCTCACTCTGTGCTTTAAGAAATGTAAGTATATTTTACAACGAAACGTACTAATAAAACACATTAAAACAAAACAAAACAAAAATTCTCGAAAAGATCTCGCACACTTTTCATTCATTCATTTATTTATTCATGCATTCATTTGTATATGTTATGTACTCATGAAAAGCTAATAACGTTATAATGATGCAGAAACAGGGATGTTAAAAATTCTTTATTATAATTAAGGATAACATCGAGTACGTGGTGTAACGTACAATTCTTTCGAAATTATTATTGGAGAAGCAAAATAACAATCCCGTGGCAATATTTACCCCTTAATTACCTAATTACTCAAATTCTTGTATAAATATAGTAGCTTGCACTAAAATCAGGAAAAACACATAATATGTCAGAATATGTTATTTTGTCTATGTTACTTTAAATATAATTTTAATTATAGACCTGACAATTATAGACCTATTTCCATAACCAGTACTCCTGGTAAAATGTTAGAGCATATTATTTATTCACATCTTGTTAAATATCTCGAATCCAACTCTTTTTTCTCGTCCACACAGCATGGCTTTCGTAAGTTTCTTTCTTGTGAAACACAACTTCTTGTCTTTACTAACGATTTATTTTCATTACTTGATCATGGATCCCAGGTTGACTGTATTTTTCTTGATTTCTGCAAAGCATTTGATAAAGTGTCTCACCAACTACTACTCTTCAAGCTTAGCAAACTTAACCTTGACCCTCAGATACTAACTTGGATTGGAGTGTTTTCTTACAAATCGGTCTCAGTTTGTTCATGTAAATAACTCTAATTCTCCAGTGTCTTCTGTTACTTCTGGCGTCCTCTCAAGGCTCCGTTCTACGTCCTTTGTTATTCCTCATTTACATCAATGACTTGCCGTTGTGTGTCTCATCATCGCTTAGTTTGTTCGCGGATGACTGCGTTATTTATCGTAAGATTACTAATGATTCTGACTCTCTCCTTCTTCAAAACGACTTAAATGCTGTTCTTGATTGGTGCAAGCTGTGGTCCATGACACTTAACACTAAAAATGTAAACCATGAAAGTGTCTCGCCGTAACACTTCGCCTTTTATCTATCATCTTGATAACGTTTCTTTAGAATGTGCGACTTCGTATAAATACCTCGGTGTGCATATTACTTCTAACCTCTCATGGCATATTCATATTAACCGCATCATTGCTAATGCCAATTCTATGTTAGGCTACCTAAAACGTAACTTTTCTCTAGCGCCAGTTTCTCTCAAACTAATATTATTCAAATCTTTGGTTCGCTCAAAATTAGAGTATGCAGCTTCAATCTGGGATCCTGGTCAGACGACGCTCACTTCCCATCTCGAGTCAGTTCAGAACCGCGGCGCTCATTTCATACTTAATAATTATCACCGTACAGCTAGTGTATCATCCATGAAATCTCTTCTTTCCTTGCCACTGCTTTTTTGCGCCGTAAGTGTTCTCGTCTATGTCTTTTCTATAAAATATACAATTCTAACCCCATTCTTAAGAGAAGCTCTTCCTCGTCCCACCTTACGTTTCTCCACGCATTGATCATCAGTACAAAGTCGGCGTTCCTCATTCTCGAACCTCAGCCTACCACGATTCTTTCATTCCTAGGACTTCATCAGAGTGGAACCACCTTCCGGCGTCATTACTATTATTACCCTCGTTAGATGTGTTTAAAAGTGCTGTTATTAATTATTTTTGCGAAAGTGACCCGTGACTTATCATGTCTTCTATTACTGTTTTGATGTGTTTGTGTTTAAATATGTGTTTAAAAGTGCTGGTACTAATTATTTTTGAAAGTGACCCGTGACCTATCATGTCTTCTATTACTCTTTGTTGATGTTTTTTTTTTCACTCACTCCTCTCGTAACGCCCCCAGGGCCTTGAGGTATGTAAATAAATAAATAAATAAATAAATTATAAACCGATTTGTAGCACCAGAATGCGTCACCCCCATGCAGAAGTTGCAAGCGGGAATCCTCCTCCCTCGCTCCCTGAGTCAAAACTAACCAGATCAGATTCCACGCTACTCCATCGCCTCCGTGCAAACTGCGCCTAAACATCAACGACACTTCACAAGATCTCCAGGTCTAGTACACCCAACTGTGCCAGATGCAATGTCCCAGAGGACCTCGACCACGTCCTCCTAAATTGTTCTCACTACGATCAAGCTCGACGGTCCTTTTTTACTACCATCCTAAGTGCCAGCACAACTGTGACTCAAAAGAATGAAATCCTTTTTCCAACCGGAGGTCGACGAAGAAGAGAACTTGTTTATAAATCTCTTCTCGAGTACCTCCAAGCCACTGGACTTGCAACGCGCCTCTAGCGCACCGGCCCGCCACCTAGACCAGCCACGCCTTCTCGTCTCAGCTGTCATCGACTAATATGTGATATCCATACCAGAAGACAGTTCTGCGGTGTCCCCTCTCCTCTCCCTCAAGAAAATAGCCCCCAGATCTGACCCTACTCATCCAGAGATTGGTGACCAAATCATCCCCAACCCCTCTTCTCTTCTTTTCTCACCCTTTTTCCCCGCCTGTGCGAGTCTTGCCCCTGCCCAAGGAGGCTAACATTACGTGCAGGCATCCCCTCTTCCCGTGTGTAACAACACTTAACAACAACGGTGTAGGACTGAATTCTTGAGTCGCGCTTCTCACGCGTGTCGTCAAGTTAGTTGCTATTTTCTCATGTGTCAGTCCTGCCTCTCCGTCTTCCTCGCTTGTGCTGTTCTTACAAGACCATCTTCACTAAAGATACCTAGTTTAGAAAATAAGAATTGTTTTACATTCCCTTCTAGAATAAAGTGTGTCCGTAAGCGCCTTTGTCTTTGTTCATATATTGGTATGATTAGACAGCGACTAGAATGTTGTGTGGCGTATCTGTCGTATTTGTATATTGGAACACAAAAATAGATTTGTACGTCCGTAGTGTTTTGTGCCGTGTTGAATTACATGTAAGTAATAAAAACTCTACGCGTTTCACACGTATATTCATACTGAGTGCAACTCAACCGTGTAGTTGCTCTAATGTAAGAAAGAAAAATATAACATCAACATTTATAAAGTTTTTGTCCGACATAGTTTCGATTTTTGTGTGTGTCTGACTTTTGGGAGAACATAAATCAGAAAAACAGGATATTTTACGGGCAGGGTAGTCTCTCAAATTATTTCTCGCAATTTAAATTCAGCGATAGAAGGAGATAAACAAGAAAACATCACCATAAAAATACAAACGTATACCATAGGGGTTTTGAAAACCACAAAATTGTATTTAAGACTAGGTGACATGATGGCGGGTAATTTACTGCTCGTAATAAACGTGGCAAACTCACCGCGCTATCACGTTTGTCTCGATCTTCAACCGTGCGCTCGAAGCCACTCTCTTTTGTTTTATTTCTTGAATCCACTGCGTAAAAAAGCGCGCTGCCACCGGGGGTTCTTATTGCTGCCCTTCTAAAGTCGACAAGAACTCACGACCGTTGCCTCTTTCTGGGTCACCCAATCACGGCGAAGAATCGACAGAGACAATACAAAGAAGGCACCGAAGCGGGCGGGTTCCTCCAATTCAACCCTACCCCTACTTCCAGCGTTCACGTCTTTCTTCCTTTTTTTTCTTCTATCTTCCTTCCATATTTTTTTTGTTCCCCTTTTTCACCCTATTTGGGTCCTCATTCTCCGCCAACCGTTATCTTGCCGCTCGCTTGCCGCTCCGACACATTTCGCTTCGACACACCCGCGCTTGGCGACCAACTCGTCCGGGGCCGCCTAGAAGACGTGCCGGTCGGAGGCGACAAAAACCGCGGCTATCGGAAATCAATAGGCCCAGATCTGTCTAATGAGCAGCCGCGCCATAAAAGGTCCCCTTTACAACTCTCCGAATGTGGCGCCAGCCGCTGACACCTCCTTCCTCCTCCCGCCTGGACGATTTCCAACCCCCTTCCACTGCCCCTCTCTCTCTCTCTCTCTCTCTTTCTCGTTTTCGCTCGGGGTCTTCCAAACCGCGTGCGGTCCTGATAGCGAAAGCGGGGAACCGACCTCCTCCCGTGCAAAAACGTTTCTCTTTCGACGGAGGCCCTACGATCATTTGAACGGACAATCAAACGCGGAGTTCGAAAGAGAACGGAATACGATTTGGGTTCAGGAGACCTTCGACGATACACGGTGGAAAATCTAGAACGTCTACTTTCCCGCAAAGCTTTGGGAGAGCCAACCGCTGCAAACTAAGGGGAGAGATCGGCCAATGGCGAAGTTATTCATATATTTAGCCAAAGCAAAAAGAAAAAAAAATGAGTTGTTGTATTGAGCTGAATGGCTGACGTTTCACAATGCCCAGTTTTACTTCGCTGAAGTTTTTGTCCAAACGCTTTGCGGGAAAGTAGACGCTTCAGATTTCTTAGCGTCACTTCCCTGCGAAACACGGAGACAGCCAATCCCGGGGAACTATAGAAAGATCCTAGGCAATTTCAAAACTCAAAATACGATTAAAAAAAGAATGTGTGGTGCGCAGGGACTTTATTGAGCCAAAGAAATGTCGTGCTTGTTGTCGCTGCGCACATTATTTTCTCTTTTTTTATAATGACGTATTCTAGCTAGGCTTCGCCATTCGCTGAAAATCTTCTATTACTTCGCTGTGATTTTTTTTTCTTTTCCGTGATGTGCAAAAAAGTGAGCTTACTTTTTTTTTTAATGGTACTATGGTAAAATGAGCCGGAAAAGTCGGTGTCTCCACGTAGATAGCTCAAAGCTTCACCAAAGATGCACTGAGAAGGTCAATTTCACGGTGTGAAATTTCCCGGCGCAGTTCTCTTTTTGTGAAAAGGTATCAGCAAAAAACTTGCCAAAGTCAAGGTTGGGCGTGTTCGCACACGATCGAGTTAGCGACGCTAGAGATCCTGCATTACAGAGTTTTTCTAAATGTTCGATCAGGGTCAGGTGGTTGACGGGCCGCATTTTCAATACGAGCTACGAGGAGATCACAACAGCATTGATCGTCTGTAAACGTCACCACCTTTCCTCCTGCTTTCCGCCCCGCCAAGCGAAAACGCAGCGCATACGGACTTGGGACCGGTCGCCGCAGGAGGTGCCCGCTATTAAATTGCGAACGCTCTCCATGGTTTCAAACGGACCCTCCTTTCGATCTAAGCACCTTAAGCGACGTTAATCACTTTGAGGCGCCATGATCCGATAGGCGCGGTGAGCAGACGGCGAGGTGCGTCGTCCGATCGCTTCACCTATCGAGAGATGGCACCACAAATAAATAGCGTCGCTAACCGGCTCGTCTTCGAACGCGGTCAACCCTAACGTCGGCAATATTTTTTGTATCGTCTTTTTTTTTTTTACAGCACGAAAGTTACGTTTGGAAATTTCACAGTGTAAACCTGACCTGCTCGGTACATTATATTACACGTAAGATTTAGTTTTTTATGTGCAGGCGTATGCATTTTTCGGTTCGTTTTACAACGAAATGACGGGTTGGGAGAGCCTATATAATCAGTGACTGCTTAACAAACGCAGGGCGCGGCGAATCCCGAGCATCTTATTATCACCCCGGAGCCGATGGGATTGCGTGATTAGCCGATAGGAGCGCCAAACGACCAATCAGGAAACAAGAATCATGAACGTTATAAGCCACGCCCTGCCTATCTTCAGTGGCCAGTTGGGCTGATCTGATGAACGATCAGTGTCTCTGTGTGATTTCTGCCAAAATTCGAACACGTTTGTGGTTCTGGAAATAAGATTTTTTATCGGAATATGCTCAACGATAGCTGCCCCAGCTTTAATAAAGATTTTTCCAATTTACGTATTAATTAAATCGGTATGTCGTAAAATTTTCTATCCTTAATGAGTAAACGAAGCAAATAAACTGTCCAAAGGTTAAGAAGTTTGAAAGACGCGCTGACAGGGAATGTTTTATTTCAATTTTATTTTTAGCAGTTTAAATATAATAATTAGAATAACAAGAAAATAAAATATCCGGCACGTGTGTCAGCGGTTGTCATTTGCGGAAATGAAAGTCGACACGCTTCTATCTCACAGAAGCAAATGAAAGGTCGGTGAATATTAAAAGAAAAGAAACTCAATTAGTCCCCAGTTACACAGAAGATGTTCGGTACGTTTGGAACATTGTTTTTCTGATTCTTGTTTTGAGTTGACGCTGTAATTCGAAGCCGGTTCTGATCATGTTTTATTTTCTCCTGGAATTGCGGGTGCCAATTAAATTAATATTTGCGACAAAGTCTTTAGAGAAAGCTCCGTTATAAGAACTCTGAATAATCTCCGGCGATGTGCAAAACAAAAATTAAAGGAAGATTGATTGGTGAATTTTTAAGGAATGCGTTAGCATGAACCTTGGTTAACGCACACACGTTCTCCTTTGGGAAACATTAACGCTGACTCCTTCACTTCTCTGTTTTGGTTTTCTCTTCTGGCCTTCTTTTCGCTTCCTCTATTTTTGAATCCTATTTCTGGCCCTCGTTACAGGGTCAGTGTTAACGTTTCAGAAAGGGTGTTAGATTTTCCCAAAGGGTGTGTGGCGTTTCCCAAGGGTCATGTTAACGCATTCACTAAGAAATCTACCAATGGGTACTTCTTTATCTTTTCTCACACGTTTTCTGTACTCTGGCTGTCGACGCCCTTGGATACGGCCATCAATATAATTCGGCGAAAGAACCACATCTATACCATTCCTGGAAGGAACCGCATCCATATTATTCGTGGAGGAAGCCGCATACATCATTTTAACAACACACAAACGTCACAACCCACGCACCGAAGAAGAGAAGAACACCCGGCGATGGCAGAGCGGCCACTGAGCATGCCCGCATTTAACCGCGCCGCGGCGCCTCATCCGGTTTGGCTCCGTGCCTGTTGTGCGACGCTCCTTTGACGAAAACAAAAACGTTCGTTTAACGAAAACTTGGCGGTGTCTGTCCGTTTGTCAGCGCCGGGGAGAGAGTGACACGTGCTTACCTCAGTGCTTTGGACCAATGGGAGCATCGAACGCGTCACCCTTTCCCCCTCCTCCTCTCTCTCTCTCTGGCGCTGACAAAGCTGGCAAGAGACCGACGGCACGTGTATTAAACAAAAAATAGCGGTGGCTTAGCTCGGCTATGCCAGGATATACGTAGCGTGAGCCTATGCGCACAAAATGAGAGGCGCTATCAAGCAGCTCCGGTTCAGCGTCAGACTTGGCTACTGCGCAACGAAGGCACACGGCTGGGCACACGGCGGCGCCAGTGCGTCTGCCGCGGCAATGACGCCACTCCTCTGGAATGCGAAGACCGCCGAGGCGCGTGCGGTGGCGGTAGAGCCCGCGGCGGCGGCGGCTCCGGCCACGGCCGGACTCGACGCCCTTCCGTCGAGTCCGGCCGTGCTCCGGCACGCCAGCTGTGCGCCGTGTGACGTCACTGCTCCTCGCGCTTGCGCAGATTGGGGAGGCGCGCGCGCGGTGGCAGCGGAGTCCGTGGCGACGGCGGCGACGGCGGCGACGGCGGCTCCGCCCCGCCAGCTGTGCGCCGTGTGACGTCACTGCTCCTCGCGCTTGCGCAGCACGGAGTTCGGCTTATTATGAGAGCCACGCGAAACTGCTCAACCTCGGCCAGTGTAGCTAACGCTACAAAACGTTTTCACGTAAGCTCGGTGTAGATCGTCCCATCTCTTCCATCCTCAACATCGAACGCGCTACAAATCGGTCATTGAAGCGCGTACGTGACCAACTACCGGGCAAATCGCGATTCCGTGTACGAATGTGAAGGCACGTTGGATATTCAGCCACGTTGGTCATTCCGTCTTAGTTGGATCTGCCGTCTTGTCGGACATTCCGACTCGATTGAAACTTTCGTCTCGTTGTATATTCAGACTTGTTGGACATTGCGTCTCGTGTGACTCAGGGAAGGAACAGGCAGAATAGGAATCATAGGTTCAACGAGGAGTGCAGGCTTTTGGGTCATTTCTCGGGAAGAAGGGTGGTAGCGAAAGAAAGGCTACAAAAGGTTTTTTTTTTAAAGAAATTTCGTGGTTCACGTGCCACGTGGTCACATTTCAAAGCAGCGAGATTGAATAAAACAAAGTAAGCATTACTGAAAAAAAAAGTGGGCACTTACCGGGAGCTGCTAGTATTGTAGGTTCTGCTAAAAAGGAATCACAGTTCATTATATGGTAGTTACAAAAAACCGTGGAATCTTTAGGTAGCCCAGAACATAGTACGAAGCCTCCACTCGGAACATGTGCGGGTCACATCATTATTGGTGGACACTGCAGCGGGAATAAAATGTAGTGTGCACAGGCTATACTGGGCGTCAACCTTTCTGTGCGCGGTTGTTAAGGCAATACACCTAAATAAACCTTTAGATAAGAGCGCCTAAAGATGTATTCACACCAGCGTTCAAATCGCAACCACGAAGCGGATCCGCTCGTCAAATGCGCGTGAAATTGTATTACACTCTAAAAAATCTGGTCATAAAAAAACTCTTCTGGGTTCTTCGCCTTGTTAATATTTAGGACCCCAAAGGTTTTCTTAAAGGGGCCATGCAATGATATTCGCTTGGAATGTTTTTCACTTTACACGAGCTTCCCGGCACTATTGAGATTTAAGTACATTCGCGCGCAACGCTGACCACAAGACTCCTTTGTTGCGTTGTAATTTCGAAGACAAAAGCAAACATTTTCTTTCGACCTCTCCTTCGCAAAAATTTATGACGTAACTGGGGGATCGCAGTACCACCCAATGGAGATATTTGAATGCGGTTCATAGATTGGACCCGAGCATTGCGTGAGCACTCGATTTGAGCTCGTGATAATCAAACGCTCGGCAAGCGTTCGGGTTGTAGCCCGTGCTGAATAGCTGCATTGACGACAATAGCCGAACCATAACAATCTCTGGAACTCAGCGTGTGTCGATCCTGTCCTTTGCCAACCCCAGCGAGCGGCTATGACCAACGAAGCCGGCATATAATCGGCTCTATATTACGCGGCCGCTCGTTCTGACTGCGAGTTGAGCGGGTGAAAGCTGCTCGTTTTACAGCGAAGCTATTAATGGCTAGGCATAGTCTCCTCTATACTGGCAAAGCCTGGCAGATCACCACGAGAAGCTGCCGCCGGAATTGAAAAGGTAGAGCGGAAGACAACGGATGCAGAGGAGAGCCACGTGGCGGGCGCCCTGCTGCGGCGAGACTCCGAAACACACTCTGGAATGTCCGCTCGTGCTTCTCGCGTTCCTCGCGCTACCGCTTTTTTCTTGTCGGGTTTGAAAACCATGTTTCGAATCCTCGCCGGTGCAAACCCTGCTTGCTGACGTCCAGGTTCCCCGAGAAATGCTCTGTGCTACCAGATCCTCGCGCTCCAAACCTGCGACCGGGCCAATATGGCTCCGTCGTCGAACTGCCAGGCTTTGTGAGTATAGAGGAGGCATTTTGTTACGTCTTGGCTGCCATCCGCCGTTCGGTCCCGGCGAGACGCGATTATGACACGCTCCTGTGGTGGCCAGTATGGAAAACGCCCCTTTATTGCTTCGAACACAGATATATAGAGAACGCCACGACTGGTGACGTCAACAGGGAAACTGCTATCGGCTTGATAGCAGCGGATAGACAGGATGTAAACAATGACAATGCAACATTTCTTCTTCTCTTAATATTGCAAACGATCGATCGGTTTCCGTGTCTGCGTTGAACGTCGTAAGGCTGGTTGGTCTTGACCGTCGGGGCTGGCACGTCTTGCTCGCTCGGTGGCTCCTGGCTGTCCGGCTGTCCTAGCGTCACTGGTGGCCCGACGTTCCCGAGTCGTCTTCAGGGGCACCCCGACTTTCAGTCGGACCTTGTCTGCCGCGGACCTGGTCCATGTGTCGACGGACTGTTCCCTCCGGAGTCTCGATGACCAGCATCCTTGACCCGAGCATGTTCTGGACGGTTTCCGGTGACCATCTTTCACATTGGCCGAAGTTGCAGACCCACACCGGTGTTTCAAGGTTCCAGGAGTCTCCTTGAACCTACACATCGTCGGACAGAAACGCAGGCCGGAATGGTACACTCATGTCCAGGCGCGAACGAATCCGGTACCCGAGAAGTATTTCCCCTAGGGACTGGCCACACGCTAAAGGCGTCCGACGAATAATTGATCAGAAGCTGCGCTAGCCTTTTTCCCAAATCTCCCCAAGTTAACTTAGCGAGGCCGAACTTGATCGTCCTGACTGCACGTTCAGCCAACCCGTTAGACTGAGGATGATAGGGCGCACAGCGAAGGTGACACACATTGTTTCTTTTCACAAAGTCTTCAAAATGCTGACTAATGAACTGAGGTCCATTATCAGAAACGATTGTTCTGGGAAGACCGAACCTGCTGAACAGTTCTCGGAGTTGATTCACCGCCGCCTCTGCCATCGTTGATCGCATGATGCAAGCTTCAATTTATTTGCAATGGGAATCGACGACTATTAGCAACATCCTTCCCTCAACTAATCCTGCATAATCGATGTGCACTCTCGACTATCTTTCTTTTGTTTCTGGCCAATTCACCAGTGAGCACGCGAGCGGCATTGGGGCGGCTTGTACGCACTCGTTACAATTTCCGCTCAGTTGTTCCACCTCCCCGTCCAGTACCGGCCACCAAAACAACGACCGGGTATTTCTCTTCATGGCTGATACTTCCTGGTGGGATTCGTGCAGCAGCTTCAAAATGTCCGGGCGAGCCCGTGTAGAAATGACGAGGGTCCGGCCCCAGTAAAGTAACCCACGGCACGTAGACAGCTCAAGCTTCCGGGAAAAATAAGGCTGTACCTCTGTCTGGTTTCTAGTCTAGCAGGCCAGCCGTTCTGCACGTACTTGATGACCTGCAACAACGTATCGTCTGTTTTCATCAAGTCTTCTAGCCGTTGTGCGGACATGAAAGCTTCGTCCACTAGGTGCAAGGTCAGCACGAATTCCGGGAGGTGCTCTTCCACTGGCGGTCCTTGCCGTGGAAGTGGCAATCGACTCAGCGCGTCAGCGTTTCTGTTTTGTTTTCCCGATCGAAATTCTATTTTGTACCAAAAATCGCTGAGTAGCAGAGCCCACCTTTGAATCTGTCCAAACGCCAGTAGCGGGAGAGGCCGGTCTTCTCGTAGCAGACCCATAAGTGGTTGATGGTACGTTAATAATACGAATTGGCGTCCCAGTATATAATCACGGAACTTGATTACGCCAAAGATCAACGCAAGGGCCTCCTTTTCTAGTTGCGAATAGATTTTTTTCGGTGGAGGTCAATGTTCTTGACCGAAAAGCTAACGGCATATCGACGCTCCGGATCTAGAGCGACAGGACAGCGCCCACTCCTGCTGGGGACGCGTCACATTCCCTCGCAGTTTCTTCTCAGGGTTAAAACATGTCAGGACCGGTGATGTCAGCAACGCGCCCTTGGCCTGTTTGGCGGCCTTCTCTTGCCTTAGTCCCCAGTCCTGGCTCGAACAGGTCCTGAAACTGCAACAGGAGGTCTTCCACCTCTCTCGTTCAGCCTGCAACCACGCTTGACACCAGAGGGTCCAGTAAGTTCAGTTTGGCGATTACATCTCGACCACACAGGCTTGGTCCGGGACACTTCACTACCACAAGCGAAGCCGGCACCGTGACGTCACGGACGGTCGCCCTCATGTGTAGCTCCCCGAGGATGGGCAACTGTCCCAAGTAGCATCGGAGACTCAACTTGGTTGCTGACAGCACCGGCACATGGTCCTTGTGCTCAGTGTACACTTCCTTCTCGGGAGATAACACATACAGGAGAGCCCGTGTCGACTTCCATGGTCAGTCGTACTCTCCCCCAGGAGATCTGCCTTCGGACCGGCGATTCAAAACTTGCCCATGTTCAAGGTTGTACCATGTACACTGATTCCAAGTCCAGGTCCTCGCCCTCTAACGCCGTCGCAGCTGCGATCGTCGAGCTTGGTCGTCCTGCAGTTGCAACGTCATGATGCGCCCGACATTTCTTCGCGAAATGGCCTTGTCTGCCCCATTGGAAACATCTGGCGAATCTGTGCCGACACGCGTCCCGAGCATGTGAACTGTTTCCGCATCGCTACTTCTCGGGAGATACCACAAACAGAAGAGCCCGTGTCGACTTCCATGGTCAGTCGCACTCTCCCCCTGGAGATCTGCCTTCGGACCGGCGATTCAAAACTTGCCCGTGTTCAAGGTTGTACAGTTGCAACGGAAAAAGAGTAGCACAAGTGACCGACGACCGGAGCGTCAAAATCGCGAGGCGCGGCGCTATTGTTCTCGAGCGCGCCGATAGCGAGAGTGCCAGTCACGTTGCATGTCTCAACGTGGGGGTGGCCGGCAGAAAATTGAGGGATAAGATAGCTTTTAAAATGCGGGCTTTAGGATAGGCTGCTTTCTGCCGGCCACCCCCGCGTTGAGATATGGAACGTGACTGGCACTCTCGCTATCGGCGCGCACGGGAACAATAGCGCCGCGTCTCGCGATTTTGCCGCTCCGGTCGTCGGTCACTTGTGCTACTCTTTTTCCGTCGCAGCTGTACCATGTACACTGATTCCAAGTCCAGGTCCTCGCCCTCTAACGCCGTCGCAGCTGCAATCGTCGAGCTTGGTCGTCCTGCAGTTGCAACGTCATGATGCGCCCCACATTTCTTCGCGAAATGGCCTTGTCTGCCGCATCGGAAACATGTGGCGAATCTGTGCCGACACGCGTCCCGAGCATGTGAACTGTTTCCGCATCGCTACTTCTTGGGAGATGCCACAAACAGAAGAGCCCGTGTCGATTTCCATGGTCAGTCGCACTCTCCCCCAGGAGATCTGCCTTCGGACCGGCGATTCAAAACTTGCCCGTGTTCAAGGTTGTACCATGTACACTGATTCAAAGTCCAGGTCCTCGCCCTCTAACGCCGTCGCAGCTGCAATCGTCGAGCTTGGTCGTCCTGCAGTTGCAACGTCATGATGCACCCCACATTTCTTCGCGAAATGGCCTTGTCTGTCGCATCGGAAACATGTGGCGAATCTGTGCCGACACGCGTCCCGAGCATGTGAACTGTTTCCGCATCGCTACTTCTCGGGAGATACCACAAACAGAAGAGCCCGTGTCGACTTCCATGGTCAGTCGCACTCTCCCCCAGGAGATCTGCCTTCGGACCGGCGATTCAAAACTTGCGCGTGTTCAAGGTTGTACCATGTACACTGATTCCAAGTCCAGGTCCTCGCCCTCTAGCGCCGTCGCAGCTGCAATCGTCGAGCTTGGTCGTCCTGCAGTTGCAACGTCATGATGCGCCCCACATTTCTTCGCGGAATGGCCTTGTCTGCCACATCGGAAACATGTGGCGAATCTGTGCGGACACGCGTCCTGAGCATGTGAACTGTTTCCGCATTGCTACTTCTCGGGAGATACCACAAACAGAAGAGCCCGTGTCGACTTTCATGGTCAGTCGTATTCTCCCCCAGGAGATCTGCCTTCGGACCGGCGGATGTAAACAATGACAATGCAACAGCTATGGGCTAGGGTTCCATGGATTTTTTGTGTGCGTGACTCAACTTTCTACGCTCGCACTACCATACGCGCCGCACGCGCACGCCTTCCCCGTATAGAAGATTCGAAGAAAATAACCAAAATAAAGCGTTGACGAACGCGCGCGCAAGAGATGCCATTTGTTTTAGGTTTTTGCTTTAGGACAGTTACTGCTACAGATGCCGGCACGCGCGGCGCGTGAAACACAATTTACTGCATTTTCCTTGAAGCTTGGGTAATTTAGCAATAGGTCTATTTTACTTCTCTCGTCGCAATGTGCAGGCCGCGTATAATCCGGACTCCCGAAGAACAAGACTTCTACGAAGAGTAACGGCGGGAACGGCAACGAGAATGTCGGTAACGGCGGCGGGCGGCACGTGTGTGTGAGTACCTTTCGTCACGATAACCACCGACCAAGACAATAAATGTGTTCGTACCTTTGTTCGACATTCTTTGTCACGTTTGTGTCATTTGCTAAGCAGCTTCGCTGGTCAACAACCTTCCCACCCCTGCCCGTTTCGATCTGGATGAGCATCGTACCGGCGTGCAGTCGGTGTGTCACTACTGCGTGGTGCACGTTAAAGACCCCAGGCTAGCGGTTGTACCGCACTGGCTAAATTGCTCATCTACAGCGAGTGACTCGTCGCAACTTTAAAATGGCTGACCAAATACACGCTGTATAAATATCCCCACAACCCAATTTTTTTCAACAACCTTCACAGAGTGGAATGGCTCACGATTTTTTTCTTTAATTCCTTTTTTGCAACTTTTATTGCGCGTGGGGAAAAACGAACTCGTGTTTCAGAGGTCAATAACGTCGTAATACTTTCTAAGCAATATTTCGGCCAGGTAGAAAAATCCTTGCGTCGCCCCATTGATCACCACTTAAAAGAGTTCTTATTTTAAAACCTATACGGGGTTCTTTTAAGCTCCTTTATTGATGCGAAAAAGTTCTTCATCGCCTAGTTGCCTTTATGGTGCGCCAGGGTGCGATAGTGCTTGAGGCGAAACCGTTGTTCACGAGCTGAAGGAGTTCTTGGGGCTTCGAAGAACCTTTCGATAACGAATTTTCTTGTAATGTATAGACCTTTAAGCAACCACCTTCGCAACCGCTTTGCGAACGCGGCTCCACTACCGGCGTGAATTGCGATTATTGCTGCGCGTCTGCGTTTTGCACTAGCATTTTGTAGCTGGCCGTATTTGCAAGTACGCGCTGACTGCGCTGTGTTTATAGACCAACTCGACTCATTGACGTCACGCCACTGCGGTGGTGCTGCTGTCGGTACTGCGTATGAGCAGACGCTTCACTCCTACCGAATTTGGTTTCTGCGCAGGCGCAGGGAACACGCCTGGTGTGGGCAAGGCGGGCTTGTTTGTAAACAGCGTGTTCGTGTATAGGACCCGTGCTCTATGATTTTTGGAAAGATGAATCGTCTATGTAGTGACATATTTTAGGGGCAGTGATGTCAAAATTACGGTGCCGCGATATTGAGCGCCGACTGAAGCTGTGCGCATGAAATCTTCTCTCCGGAAATTCCCAAGAACGCAAGGCATCCTGCGTGCGCGCAGGGCTTCGTTTGGCTACTTCGCACGAGAGCGCGTTTTGATGAGACGCAAATTTGGAATACCCCATTTCACTTCAAGTGCGAGCGTAGCAAAAGCTTATGTGCCCGTCGAAGCTCAAGCACAAGCACGAACATATTGCCCCAAATGGTCCTTTCACCCTTGCTATTGAGACTTCTTCAGCGTGCACATACTACTGTGTACTATAGAATATGGCGCAGTGTTGGGGACGTCTCGGCTCGGCAATGCATGGGAGCTCGTAAGGCTGCATGTGTAGACAACAATCTCGGCGCTGTACTCGTCACGATATTAGGAAGTCGCCGCACCCCGCCAAGTTTGGCGAATATTGCATCTGGCGTTCGCACGCGCACAACCCTGCCATCCTATTAGGTATGCGCCGGTGCCGAGACTTGTCGCGATCTTTACGCGCCTCACGCGAGCCGCTCAGATCCCAGCACCTAGCCTGTATTATAGTATACTGTAGTTGTAGCACCCTTCATAACGTTGCACAGAAATGTCGCCTCCGTCTGCTGATGTGGGCACGCGCGTGCAATTACAAAGCTGCCAAATTTGCCTTCTGCGTATGCTAGACATGCTTGCACGCGTGGGGCACCAGCCGAGACTGAAATGGTTGATTTGCAGTTGCTGTAATTTTATTTTCCATATAGAGCAGCCGATTGCCCCTTACTAGAACCTCGAGATCATAACTGTAACCTATGTTTGAAGAGTTCAAGTTTCGACAGCATAACCAGGCGCAGAATTCATAATTCATGTGGCCTGTGCGTGCCCTTCAAGAAGGGGGAGGGGGGAGTGGAAGGGAACAATGAACCGTGAAATGAATTTCGGGCTGGGATAAATGATTATATATTGGGATTTCATCAATCGCATATTCTTTAGTTGACCAAGAGAAGAGGATAGAAAGTCAAAAGCCTGCTTTTTGGTACGAAATATTTAAAATTTAGCTGACTATTTTGTACCTCTGTTCCGTCGAAAGCTCTTCGCCTTTCCATTGTTATGCACCCGCGGTTCACAATCACGTGAAACAAACCTAGCCTAGGCAATGGACACAAGAACTGCGTCACTCGGACGCGTTCAACCCGTCGACGAACATTTGGATTCGCGTTCATGGCCCATGACTTCCGTTACGGCACTTATCACCACTTGTGAATGACAAGTTGCATGGTGTGCTCAAAAAACACGGTTGAAGCCCGGTGTCACCGAATTCGGTTGCCAAGCACGTCACGGCCAGGTGATTTCTCAGTTGGCTTTTGAGTTGAGCAATAAAGCTAAAGATTATGTTAAAAAATGATTTAACGGTCCTTTTAAATAAGAAGGCAGAATTATTGAAACGCTGAAGGGGATCGGTGGCCGAGTGGGCTGAAGCGCACACCCAGCTCGACGCGCGTGGAGCGAAGCTCGCGCTGCAGAACCCAGGGATCCTGGGTCCGAGCCCCACCCCTGCCCGTTTCGATCTGGATGAGCATCGTACCGGCGTGCGGTCGTGTATCACTACTGCGTGGTGCACGTTAAAGACCCCAGGCTAGCGGTTGTACTGCACTGGCTAAATTGCTCATCTACAGCGAGTGACTCGTCGCAACTTCAAATGGCTGACCAACTACACGCTGTATAAATATCCCCACAACCCAATTTTTTGAAACGCTGAAATAAATCTTTTGCAAAGCGTGCAACGCCGTCCGCGGCGTCGAGAGGAATGCCGGGAACGCTATACGCACAACCGGTTCTAGCAGACGACGAAGGTTTTCTTTAAAGGAATGCTGAACCAAAATCTGGATTACACAAAATACGCGGCAAAAGCGTGCAGCGGGATGCTACAAACACCAAAAATCACTCATACAGCGATATCTCAAACGGATGACCGGATTTTTCAAGAAAATGATGCGCATTTGAATGGTTTGTTGACGTCATGTTTCTCCGAGAAGGGGAGGAACGGTCTCGCGTCTTCCCGCCTCGCCGCCTTGAGGGAGCGAAGCGAAGAGAGGAGGAAACTAGGTATCTTGACGTCACGCGCCTCGTCGGCCTTGTTCAATCTCGACCTCTTTTTCTCAAAATACGGCCGTCCGTTCGAGATATCGTCTTACGAGTAGTGTTATAGGGATTGTAGCGTCCCGCCTACATCTCCTGCATTGTTTTTCTGAAATCCAAATTTCGGTTCACCATCCCTTTAAGTCGACGGCCAGCGGGCCAGGCAATGTTCTCCAGTACCCTCCGCTCTTTTGTGTCGCCTGCAGTAAACGCTGTAGTGGCAAGGAGAAACGGAATTCGCCCGCGACATCTCGCGATTTTAAAAATAAAGTCTATTCTAAATTCCGAAAGAACAAAACAGTAAAAACTCAGAACACCGGAAAATCAAAACACCGAATAATCAAAATGATGAAGAATGAATCAACCTATCGAAATTGAAACTCATTAAATTGTTTGTAAACATTAGAATTTTCCCGACAAATGCCGAATTTAGCTTAGCCCGTCTTCCAGGCTGCAATTATTACTTACAAATAGTACGATGCCTCTCGCTCTTACGACTAAAATCGCAGTCGCACTGTCGCAACGGCTCTGTTCCAACCAGTAGAAATCTGATTACAGCCTTATTTTGGTACCTGGGCGCACCATAGCCTCGGTGCAATTGCTGCATGCCTTGTGACCAGAAAAGGCAGAGTAGAAACGACGGAAGCGAAGCCATCGTTGACAGACCTTTCACACGTCCTCGTTGCGTATTTAAGACGAAAAATGAAACACCTAAACGTATTGTATTCATTATTAAAATTACGTACTTGTTGCCTAACACATGCTTCACTGAGACAGCAATCACTGTTGTGGCCGAAGCACGCGAAACCAATTGTCGCGATTAGCTTGAATGTGCCGAATTCCGGACAAAAGCTAACAGTACAGCAGCTCACCACTTTTTCTGTGATCCGTACAAAAGCTCACCACTTGAGGACTGCACATTAACGAAGGCTTAATGGAAGGAACGTTTTATTTTTATGGGGAAGCATTAACTGTCTCATAGAGCGAGCCGACGTCATCAGCTTTGAGACCATGCAAAATGGCACCTTAATGAAACCACGCGCAAAGCTAGACAACGGCACCTTTTACACTTCTGTTCCATTGGCTGACGCGCGTCGACGACACTCCCATTGGCCGCTGCGCATCAGTTTGTGTGTTGTCATCCTGACTGTGTTATCACACTGTTGTGTTATCACTGACCACGGCGTTCGCTCGCCTCTTACTGGTTGTACGGTGCGTGGCAATATATACGACGCATAGAATAAACCAAGGGGTTCGTTCCACTGGGAACTACGTTGCTGTATGTTCCTTCCTCGCGCCGCAAGGCACACGACAGTTTGAACGATCGCTCACCCGATGGCGCTGCGTGTCCGCAAGGCAGCGGCTCTACCGTTCCACGTCCAAGGTCAGCGCGTTGTACGCCGTACATTAAAGAAGGGAGCCAAGAGCGGCGTGCGTGCTTTCGCCTTCACAACTCATAAGAAGTGCTTAAGTGTACCTCGAGCCTTTTTAACACCGATTTTGACAAGAGGATCGACATTTTCTTTCTGGAGACCGAAAATTTTTATTAGAAAAGTCTTCAGTTTTTTCCTTCGTTTAGTAGTCCTTATAATTAGTGGCTGATTTCAAAACGGTCGCCTTAACAGCAGAAACATCGACACCTGCGCGGTTTTATCTTTAAGTAGTCGATGCATGAACAAAAAAAGACTATTTATATTGACCGCTACTTTATGTTCGACTGCCACAATCCACAAGCATGATGCTAATTTTATTCGGGAGACTCGACAAAGGCCAAGTCGGCAGGACAAGCTCTGCGGCGCACGAAAATAGCCGTGCATCGAAAAGCCCGGCACCGAAACGACCGCGTACCGAAGTAACCACAATCACTATCAGTAATCAACTATTTGAAAAATGTGAATAACTTCTCAAATATATGCAAGGCTTATTCCATGTCCGTTTTATCTTCCGTCTCGTTGGACATTCAGGCACGTTGGACGTTATGTCCAGGTTGGACCTTTCGTCTCGTTGTACATTCCGTCTCCCCTGTCACGTTACCGAGCAGATATTCAGACTCGTCGGACTTGGATGGAACAGCGCGGATGAAAAGTCACACTCACGTGCACACAAGAAGCCAACAGACTCGCAGCGCAGCGACCCAAGCATCGACATTATCACTCGTCGGACATTTAGGCCATAAGCGCTGCATCGCCGTCTGATCGGCGCTCCAATTCATGCGCATTCTTATATCATCGGTGAGCGGCAATATGAGCTGTCCTAGTTTAGTGATAGCTGAAAATGATAAAATGTTACATTGAGTGCCTCCGGCATGTTAAGGTATGAAATTGACTGCCACATTCCGACAACAAAAAATGCGGCCGTCGATTACAACCATTTGTTTAACGGGTTTTTCTAACTGAGGCTCCCTGTATGTTTTTTGTTTCGTGCCACCTCCGCCTGAGAGCCTTTAGGCCAGTTTATTTTGTCATACCTTAGGCAGTACGTCTGCAGTATTACACGGATCATGTGGAGTGGGAAGAGTATTTCGCCTGGCACTTCATGAAGCACATGACGCTCATTGCACAATCGTAATGCCCAGCCTAATGGCAGATACCAAGGCTTAGAAAAAAACAAAAACTAAGCATTTAGGGGACAATGATAATTTTAAAATAGAGAACGATAAAAGGAACGTTTAGAGACTTCGAATGGATGGCATTTCCAGCAAGACACGAACTGTTAATGACATAAAATACGGCTGTAGCTGGGAATTTCTATCGCGAGTAGCATAAATACTTTGTTCTCCAAGTGGTGACGAAGTCTAGCAAAACAGATAATAAAAAATAAACCAGATGAGAGAATAAATGTTCATATCCCTAATGTTTAAAATACAAGTCAGATATTTCTGTAAAATATAGTTCCATGATCACTTTCTATCGCCCAGAGAGAGATGCGTTCTCTGGGATTAAAATTACCCGCTCTGTCAATGGTAGGTGTTTGGATAAAACGGCGTTTGTGTACAAAAAAATATTTGTTACGTGCCAATGTTTTGTTTGTCGCTTGAAATGCTGGTAGTCCTTCGTGTTAAAAAATAATACACATTCATGGCACACCAGCCTAGAATATCGATAATGCCAGTAAATGGGAAATTAAAAGTAGGATTTTGTAGTGTGATTATACAATATTAATAATATAATAATAATATTTTATTGACCACTCAAAAAAACAGGTGTTACCGGGTCCGTCAAAGCCTACAATGGCTTGTGGGACGAGAACCCGGGAAATTGTCGTACGGAGTAACAACCAAGAAGCTTCGGGGAAAATGCTTACCTTCCGATACTCATACCCACCCTCTCTCTCTCCCACCCACCCACCCACCCACCCCCACACCCGCACACCTACACACACACACAGAGATTCGAAACTATAAATCAGAAGATATTCATAATTATATTTTATAAATACATATCATAAAACACACTTGAGCACAAAGAAAACTACGCTGAGTCCAACATAATTGAACGGAGCCATTTTTTAACTTCTGTCTTGGAATAAAGCGAAAAAATTGAGTCAGGAAGACGATTGAAAACATCTGGTACATAAGAGGCTCGTGTTCTCCTCCCTACCTAGTGAAAAAACGCGGCGTTTCGAAACGCTCGGCCTGCCTGACGGTGCGGGATTGCTTTTTTGGAAGCTTAAAGTTATCAGTCCAAAAATATCGAAGTGTCACAGTCTGCTTGAACAATGAATAAAAATCGGGCGTTTCCAGGTCACGGAAAATATTTGTACTGCCTGATAAAACAGATTTGTATGCAACACTTTTCAAAATAGATTTCAAAACACTTTCCACTTTCGAGTGCCACTGCCCCGAACTATGTGCAAACACGGTCACCCCGTACCTCATAACACTGTATGCTATGGCGTGAACAAGCTTTTTTTTTTAACGTGAAAGGCCAAACATTTTTAATATTGTACGATAAACAAGCTACATTTCGCAACACACGGCATAGGTGACCCAACTGCATGTTCCACGACAAATCGGATTCGAAAATGATGTCCATGGATTTAGTGTTGTCAACCCACTCAATTGGAACACAGTTGCAACCTACGCAGTCCTCTCCATGCAAGAAGAAAGGTTTGCTAATGAACCTTTGCTTTAATGGGTTTCGAAAACATATCAGATGAGTTTTCGCTGAATTAACGTTTAAGTGATTGGAGGCATACCAATCTATAGCTTTATTAGCACTTGATTGTAATATATTTAGTGCGGTGTCAAATACGATATGTCGAGAAATCAGTACAGTATCGTCGGCGTATAGGTAACATGAACATTGGGGAATGGCAGAAGCAAGATCGTTGATATAAATGTTAAAAAAGAAAGGCGATAACACGGAGCCTTGAGGGACACCCGCTCGAAGATAACAAGGGGTGCTCGTTTGAAGACCTACTCGCACACGCTGCGATCGACCCGATAAAAGGTCCAAGAGCAATTAAAAAAGGCCCGCGGAAGCCGTACTTAAACAGTTTAGTCAACATAATAGGATAATTCACCGTTTCAAACGCCTTGGAAACGTCTAAAAAAGGGCACAGGAAAACATATTATCATGGAGCGCAGAGTGCAAATAATCGGCGACGTCATCTAAAAGCAGTTGCGTCCCGCTTCCCGGAGCAAAACCGTATTTCGAATCAGATAACAGTCGGTAACTGTCCAAAAAACTACTCATAATGCGGAAAATGTGTTTTTCTAAGAGGTGTCCCAAAACCGGCAATATAGATATAGGGCGATAATTTTCCATCCTCGACGGTTTGCCGCCTTTAAAAACGGGCCGCATAATGGCAGTTTTCAGCTCTTCCGGAACTGATCGCGACCTAATAAAACTGTTGATCATAAAAAGAATCCCGTATTTTAAGGAGTTTAAGTTCCTCCAAAGAAAACTGACTGTGACTCCGTCAGCCCCAGGAGATCTAGAACATTTCAAACTGAATAAAATCGACCGCAAACCTCCCTCATCCATGTCGCACAAAAAAGCCGACGCACTATTTGACTCATTCAAGGTCACCTCCTCGGCGGGCACACTTACTGATTGTTCAGATGAAGTTGCGAAAAAGCGGCTAAAGTTTCCCGCAACCGTTGAAATATTATCTCCAAAATTTTAAACTATCATGTCATCAAGAGAGCGCCGGCATTGATGGCCTATGAGCTCAGATGCTACATATCCTCGGCGCTGACACAGTACTAACCGACGCACAGACAGTAGTTCTCGGTGCAAAGCCAACAATGTTAATAAAACCAGATTATCTTTCAACGCGAAAAAATACTAGACACACGCCAAAAACTGGCAATAGCAAAAGAAAATACTACACGGATGAGAGAAGCGAACCTGGGTCCCGCCAGTGATGGGGGCGAAGCGGCAACTTGCGTGGTCGGCAGCCGCGAGGAAATCCGTGTGGCTTCGACGGCATTGGCGATACTCCTTGGCACCACCGTCATTCACGAGTACACACACGTTCGAAGACACGAAGCGACGCCTCAGTCGGGACGTCCGACATCTTCCCGCACTGAACGGACTGCCCCTCGCTGTCTCCTCAAATCCCGCTTCGCTTGCACCGTCGTTCAAGTAGTCTCCAAACAACGCGCACACAGCCGTCCCTTGGAAAATCTGCCGAAGATAGCCAAACGCGTCGCAAATTCTATGTTTCTACCATTCTCTGTCTCTCTCTTTTCACGCACACAAAGGTAGCTTGCAGCGCGCCTGACGCGCCCGGTCGTCTACCAAAAACGGGAGGACAAAGAACAGGACGTGGCCTCGTTCCAGCCCCGACCTGGCGTGCGCGCTCCCAGCAGTGTCAGTTCGGCTATCTCTAGCCGACCTTGGCGTGCGCACTCAAAGCAAGACCAGCTTGACCACCACGATTATTAGTTCGACCAGATTCACCAACTTGTCTCCCAGCATGACCAGCTTGTCTCCCAGCTTGACCACATTGGCTCCATGGAAAACCAGTTTGACCAGTTAGGACCAGACTGGCTCCCAGCTACACCAGATTGAATCTAAAACCAGATTCTAGTTAGACCAATTTGGTTTTCACTTAAACCCGACTGACCAGCTTAAATTCTAGCTTGCCCAGCTTAAACCAGCTTGATTGCCAGTTAAACCAGTTTGACTACCACATTGACCACATTGACCAGCTTAGTTACCAGCTTGGCCAGTTTGATTTTCATGCTGGTTTTTCCAAGAGGGCTCGAATCCCATTTACTAGAGACCAGGTTTCTACGATATTAGAACGACTTTTCGAAAAAATTTCTGAAAATAAATTCGTTTGGCAGATCGAACAAGGGCATTTACACGGTTTCTAGCCGCACGAAACTCTGCTCGTAGTTTAACATTTTTAGGTGCCCGCTTACAACAGACCCACAACTTTCCTTTATCCGAGATCGCGGCCAAAATCTGAGGGCTCAACCAAACGTACTCTGGCCTTCGCTTTCTAACCTCGACCGTGCGCTGCGCCTTAGCCTGAAATGAGTCGCGAAAAAGCATGAATTTGGACTAAACATCAGAATAAGAGACAGAATCAAGAAAAGAGGCCCAATCATTGGACGATACCACGTTATCGAGTATTTCTTTATCTGTAATTAGAATGGGTTTGCTATCATTAGAAATAATAATAATAATATTAATAATAATACTATTATTAATAATTACCTTTATACCTTTTGCTTCATAAACGAAAGATTAGACCAGTAAAGGTACAAATCTGCAGCTCTAAGAGGCCCTGCTTTCTTTGGCAGAAAGCATCACAAACGTTTTGAAACTAGATAAATTGGAGCTGAAATTGTATACAGCTTTGCAGAGTTGAATATGAACACTGTATCAAGACAATAAGTTAGATAACAATCTGACGTGCGTAAAAGCAGCAAACAATAAAAAAACAGGTTACCAAGAACAGCAAGAAGCATGTTTATACCACTGTTTCCGGCAGCACATCATGTAGCATACATTTTGATTTCATAGTGGTATATATATATATATATATTTCTGCTTTTAAGTTAATTTACGAGTGGTGGCAATGGCCTGTTTACAGACGTTAAGCAATTAGTGATGGGAGTGGGAACACACCATTTTTCGCCATGTCGAGTTACGTACGGAGGATTTGTTTCTAAACAACCTGAGGAAAAAAGAGGAACGTAATAATTTTGTTTTGTCACAGTATTTATACTGTCATCAAACGATAGTTGTAAAAATTATTTTGTCAAAATTGTATATCTTCTTTTGTTTTTAAGTACATTCGACAAATACAAAAAGGAAATATTTTTGACTATACGAAATAACTGCATTTGTGTTAAAAGCGGGTGTGTTAAGTTTTGCTTTGTTGTGATGCCTCAAATGTGATGGCAATAAACGTAGTGCATGTAGATGAAAGAATAGTATAAAAGGAACCAGGCACGTATCCAGGGGAGGCCCACGGGGCCCGGCCCCCCCCCCCCCCCGAAATCTTCTATTTTGCTGGGACCTCCTCTCCCCCTCCCCTCGTACAACATTTTGTCATGGGCGGGCCCCCCCCCCCCCCCCCCCCCCGAAACAAAATCCTGGCTACGTGCCTGAAAGGAACTGTAGTCTCATAGGAAACAAACAAATACTCATGCACTCCTAAGAAACGCCTAGCACACCGTCGGGTCTCTTCAAGCCCACACTACGGTTTTAATGCGAAAGCATTCATTGTCACATGGAGCGAAGCCGGCATTGTCAGTAACCGTCTGTAGCAGCTCAATGGCAGTTGAATTCCCATTGGCCAGAGAAACGGCATTTAAATTCCCATTGGCCTAAAGCCCAGCAACGCAGATGCTTCGTCATAGAAGCCGACGAGGCCGCTCAAGGTCAAAGTGGACGCGCCTTAGGAATAAAAGGAACACAAAGAAACGCACAGCAAAAAAGACGCATTGTCACGGAAGCCATAAAGCCCGCGGGGTTCGCCGCGCCTGCGCAGTGGTGAAGCTTGATGTCACCGCCAGAGTGCCGTGTGAAAAAGAAAAACGCGGCGCGCTGCTTGTCGCAATGCGCTGCGTGTAAAAACGCTTTCGCATTGCTACTCGTAAGCAGTCTGAAGTGCCTTCTTTTAGAGCGCAGCTCTTAGGCGCCCGTTTCCGGCTTGAGCGGCGTCGCCGTCGGCGTCGGCGTAACCGCCCGAGGTCACGCGACCCCGAGGTCACGTCGGTGTCCCCAGGTCACGTGACCCCCCGAGGTCACGTGATGATGATGACGATGACGATGCGGATGCCGATGACGTCATCAGTGACATGGCCTTCCAGGTCACGTGATGATTATGACGATGACGATACGGATGCCGATGACGTCATCAGTGACGTCATTGATGACGTCATTGGCATCTGCATCGTCATCGTCATCATCACTGATGACGTCATCAGTGACGTCACTGATGACGTCATGGCATCCGCATCGTCATCGTCATCATCATTGATGACGTCACCAGTGACGTCACGTGACCCCCCCTCCCCCCCCCGAGGTGACTTGCCCCCCCCCCATACGCTTCCTCCTCCTCCTCAAGAGCTGCGCTCTAATTCGGCGTTACAGGGAGTTGTAAACGGCTTTCACTTCTTTTAAGAACATTTCTATTTTGTTTTCATAAGATTGAGTGTGCTCTACCGACCGCAAGCGCCAGAGTAAAGATCTAATTTATTTCAGTTTAAAAAAATTAAAAAATGTAGTAAACCAAGTTCTTCATTGGAATGATCGAGAATTCTCCTTCTTAGGAATCTTTATTTAAACGTATAGCTGCTGAGCTTCGTCAAACGCTGTAACGATAAAAAAACTTTACGTAAAGATTTTTCAAACACGGTGAAATATAAATGTATTATGTGGAAGTAATCCTCTTTTCTCAGAGATCTTCGTACCCTTTGTACCAAATAAACTGCTCATACTAAAGTCAAGGATCAGAAAGCTGCCGCTTAGTCACACAATATAGGCGAAACATCGCAAAAGTAGAAAACCATCGACCATAAAGGGATGCAGGGAAAGACAGTCAATACAGCGTTTAAAAATAGTGATTTACATATGAATCCCTGTTAGGCATGTCAGCAAGAGTATCAAATCTGCAGTCATTCCTATCTTATGAGCAATTCATCTGCTAAAGAAGGCAGCTTTTCAGATATCTCTGAAACAATTACAGGCAATACCTCTTTAACGTGGCAAGGTGGTATAATCGCTCGGTACGTAGTTTTCGGTTTGTCACGCGTCATGTTCTTCGACGGTTTTAGAGGCCGGCTCTTAGACGCCTGTTTCCGGCTTGTGCGGAGTCGCTGTCACCGCCGCCGTCGGTGTCGGCGTAACCACGCGTTGCATTATGGGAGGTTTCCGATAATGCGACGCACTGTTACTATGGTGCCTGGAGCGCGTCTCCGACTGGTGTGTTTAGCGTCCTATCCCGCCCATACATCAAAAGTGGTCCCGAAGTGGCAACAAATGACGTCACAGAAGCCGGAGTGTCATGCTGTTGCCTGTCGCGATCCTGGTGGTTGGTCGTAGAAAGACTGGCGGAAAGCACGAGCGAACGCGAGTGTCGCTGTCGTCACGGCGTCCCAGGCGTCCCAACTTCCGGCTGCTCTAGCTTCCGTGAACTGTCACAGTGGAGAGCGACCTACAGCAGAGCAGGCGTCTGCCATATACACCACAACTGTTACGAAACCGCCAGGATCGCGACCGGCGACAGCATGACACTTTTATGACGTCATCAGGCGGAAATCGAGGGACCACTTTTTTGGGCGCGCTAAACACACCAGTCGGAGACGCGTTCCAGGCACCATACTGTTACGTCGTCGCCGTCGGGACGTTTCCCATAACGTGACGTTTATCTTAATGCGCCAGTAACGTTTCACATCATGCAACGCGCGTTGCATTATGGGAAACCTCACTGTCGCTTTATGAGAAACGTCGTAACGTCATCCGTGAAGCCGCGCGTTGCCTTATTGGAAACGTCACATCATGGGAAACGTGTCGACGTCAGGCGTGAAGCCGCGCGTTGCATTATGGGGAACATCCATAATGTAACGCGCGGTTACGCCGACGGCGGAGGAGGAGGAGAAAGTGCGAGGAGGAGTGAGGAGGAGAAGGAAGGCAGAGGAGGGAGGAGGAGTGGAGAGGAGGGAAGGAGGAGGAGGAGAGAAGGGGAGGAGGGAGAAGAAGGAAAATAGAAGGATAAGGAAGGGAGGGGAGGAAGAGAGGGTACGTATCGGCAGGAGGGGCATACCCTCCTCTCCGTACCCTCACCCCCTCGTCCTCAAGAGCTGGGCTCTTATTCGGGGTTACAAGGAGTTGTAAACATCTATTTGTTTTTAAAGCGCAGCTCTTAGGCGCCCGTTTCCGGCTTGAGCGGCGTCGCCGTCGCCGTCGCCGTCGGCGTAACCGCGCGGTGCATTATGGGTAAATTTTCCCGAAGGAACCCGAGGTCCTCCTGAAGGACCTCGGGTTCCTTCGGGAGCACTTCGGGAGGGCCTCGGGTTTCTTCGGGAGGACCTCGGAGGACCTCGGGTTCCTTCGGGAGGACCTCGGAAGGACCTCGGGTTCCTTCGGGAGGACGTCGGCAGGACCTCGGGTTCCTTCGAGGACCCGGAGGACTTCGGTTCCTTCGGGAGGACTCGAGGTCACGTGACCTGGGGGTCACGTGACGATGACGTCATCAGTGATGTCATCAGTGATGATGACGATGACAATGCGGATGCCGATGACGTCATCAGTGACGTCACTGGTGACGTCATCGGCATCCGTATCGTCATCGTCATCATCACTGATGACGTCACTGACGACGTCATCGTCACGTGACCCCCCAGGTCACGTGACCTCCCCCGAGGTTCTCCCGAAGGAACCCGGAGGTTCTCGCGAAGGAACCCGATGTCCTCCCGAGGTCCTCCCGAAGGAACCCGAGGTCCTCCCGAGGTCCTCGGGGGAGGCCACGTGACCTGGGGGTCACGTGACGATGACGTCATCAGTGACGTCATCAGTGATGATGACGATGACGATGCGGATGCCAAGGACGTCATCAGTTATGATGACGATGCGGATGCCGATGACGTCATCGGCATCCGCATCGTCATCGTCATCATCACTAATGGCGTCACTGATGACGTCATCGTCACTTGAGCCCCCCTACCCCCCCCCCCCCGAGGTCATGTATCCCCCAGGTCACGTGATCCTCCAGGTCACGTGACCCCCCCCCTTCCCGAGGTCACGTGACCCCCCCCCGCGAGGTCACCTGACCCCGCCACCCCCCCCCCCAGTACCCTTCCCTCCTCCTCCTCAAGAGCTGCGCTCTAATTCGGCGTTACAGGGAGTTGTGAACGGCTTTTTTTTAGTTTGCCTATAAATGCACTTCTGCGGAAGATAATCGATCAGAAATAATCTGGACGTACATGTCACTAGTGGGCACGCGCGATACGACATTGATGTCGGATCTGTGTCGGTTTCCTTTGCATGGATCAAAACGACAGCAGTGATAATATTACAAAGACGATCTTTCGTATCTTGCGTAGCCAATAGTTAAAGCTATTGAGTAGGTGACGTCGCTATTGTCTTTGATATTTATCCAGTGTTGGAGCCACCATTTCGCTACCATCATCATCATTATTATCATAGTGTAGATAGAAATATGGTACACCAATAGGTGGAGGAACGGTAGAATGTGAGGTTGTAATTTAAACAACCCCTCATGTGGATATCCGCAGCTTCAGCTGCTGTGTTCGCACGTCGGGAAGCACGAATCCCGACGCCCTGGTTGGCTGCCCTCTTTATGTGTAATGCCTGTTCCCTTACTAAATTGTATATCCAGTCATGATTGTGGAAAAACCAAACTGTAAAAATGCGAAGCCGTATAGATGGCGTCACAGAGTCACGTGAAATCATAACGTCACGTGACATGACGTGACACCAGAGCGATTGTAACGTGTTCACGAGAGACCATGACGCCCCGTCACATTCCGACATGACGGGACATCATGAGGTGATATTACGTAACGTGACCCTACGAGTTCAGTCGTAGTGTCACTACATCGACACGTCACGTGGAGCTATGGTTAGTCAAGTGGAGGTATGGTTAGTTTGCATTTGATTATGTGTACTATGTGTGCAGTAGTGGGTGCAGTCCCTGGACTGTGGCCGCAGTTCATCTGCAAAGCACGTCAAGAAACCGGGTATTTTGTTTCTTTTACTTAGTACAGACATTCACCAGCATTAAATTTAACCTGTAAGTTCATACCTTGTATAAAGAGTCTTCCCCACACAAGTGTATTTTGTAGAAAACTGTTTTAACTTCATGATAAATCTAGGAAAACGGTCGATAGCTTGTTCGTGTTTACAGTGTCGCTCTCTGTACATATAAGATTGTCTTCTGATGCTCCAGGGCTTTCTTTTGCTGCCGCTCTTTTTCTGAAATTGCTTCTATTGGAAGGGAGGGGAGAGAAAAGTTTTAGCTGCCCTCGATTTGCTATTTGTTTTGTTGTTTGTTGTTTCATGCCGAACGCTTCAGTGAAGTGCATTTATTTTTGCTCTTATCTCGCGAATCGCCATAGTCCCTGTTCGTTCCTTTTCCGGTTCCTTTGAATAGCTTCAAAGGCACCGCCGTTCCTCGGGACAACATCGCCCTCCCCTGCTCAGTGCGATTTCTTCTCTGTCTACACACCCAACATTTCGCCGTATGTGCGCGGACCTATGCGAGGAATACTGAAAACGCCATGCACATTCATGTGAACGACTGTGAATTGGTGTTCCAACGGAGCGTAATGTACGTAGAGACGCTTGGGTCAACGTTCTGAAAAGTAGGCAGCGTACTCGCGTTCTACTGCTGATGTCTGATGTTCCTTCTTGTGCCTGTCTTTTTTTTTGTTATTTCCATTGCATCCGTGTTTGGCCCTGGGGATACTAAACATAGAACGTCGCTCCTGGTGTGGGTTGTTCAAGGGCCTTTTCTACGTTTGTATTTGAACACTTTGAAGCGGGGAGAGGCAGGGACCACGTTTGGCGCGTGTGATTTTGATTGTGGCTGGCTTGGCGTTTCAAACTTGATGTAGATAAAGACCTCAGTAAAACAAGCCTCACAAACAAATAATAAAAAGTACAACACAAGAACAAAGAGGATTAGAACAAACCACAGCCCTGTGCTGTTTCTTCCCCGCGTCTTTGTATGTATTTTCCCAGTGTAGATATATTTACTCGCATAGATGCGGGCATTCACTCGCTCTAAGTTTAAAAGTGTTTTTTCCTTCTTTGCTCTTTGGAGTAGCTGAAAGAATGAAAAGGGAGAGAGATAAGTTGCTTTATTGGTCCTGCACGATCTCTCACTCACCCAGGCGAAGAGGTAGAAGGGTACAGGACTGAGGGGAGGTTGATGTTGGCGTTGGTATAAGCACTTAGGTTTTCTGCTCAGGACAGCCGCGACGTGACAGAAATGGCAGTGACCCATGCTAGTGTCCTGGAGGCATGCCTCCCGCTAGTGCTCCAAAAGAGAGCCAACACCGCTTTTGAAACTAAAACGTTTTGTACCCTTAAGGGCGTACATCCATCTGTCCCAGCGCTAGCACCCTAATGGTGATACAAAAACACCATTAGGACGTTGGTTAACGTCAGAGAATTAAAATGTGGGTGATTTTAGCAGTATTCTAAGGATATAATTTTAGGACCGACACGTCTACGTCCAGACAACACCACACACAATTCTGACATGCTGAGAAGCGGAAAATACAGACGCAATAAATCATGCATGACATACGAATCATGACCTTGATGACTGCTTCGCCGCATTATACAGGGTGGTTTCTTCTTAAGAATTACAAATTTGTTTTAAAAACGGTTAAAGTTATACCTATGCCATTTGCGCATGTGAGAGACGGCCAGGGGTACATTTTGCGGGTGGTTAATCTTTGCGATAAGTCGGCTAATTAATTAACATTACTGAATTATCCTCTGAGTTGGTGAAAATAAACACATGGATCCAATTAGAAACATACTGAGCGCAATTAAAGACCACCAAATCAACTTTATTTAGAACTCCTTGAAGCTTGTGGGAGACTCGGGGGTGCACCGAAGTTACCACTGGTGCAGCAGGCTGAAAGCTGGCTGTGGCGGAATGCGATGATAATCTAATCATCCGCGTTTTGCCAGTACCTAGCTTTGCGCCTGCTGCACGAGAGGTAAATTTGGTGCACGCCAGAGTTTCCAACAAGTCGTTCTGAAAGGAGTTCATTTAGTGGTTTCGTACATCTTGTCTTCAGTGCGCGCTTTCCTCTTGCGAGGATTGGTGAAGACCACGGCACATCCAGGGAGTCCCTCGTCCTCCGATCCGCGGATGCGTGAGGTAAGGAGAGGAGAACAGCCCATGTACCTCACTTTCACATGGCCCATGTATGTGTGAAATATAGAAGAGGAGGACGGCACGTAAGCGTACCTCCCTCCCGCGCACTTGCGCTTGCGCATGTGTTTCAACGTGACGAGCAAACATTTTCAACAAAAAAACCTAAACAAAAAAAAAGAAAAAAAACGTTTTAAGCGCGCACAGCCGGAAATAAACTAGGCGCAATCAACAGTCTGCATCACAGTGCTACGACGCTGCGACGTGATCCGGGAGCCAGCAGCCCTGGAGTTGTCAAAGGGGTGTTAGCTGAGGGGAGAACAAAATTTACACCCATTTACTTTTAATTGAAACTTATATCATACCGTATCTCACAATTCGATCTGCTCCGGCTACTTGCATATATCATTTTTCCTGGGAGGCGTAAACACCTGCGTCTGACAATAGACAAACGTACCGGAATGGTCCCTATTTTTGTCACGATTAACCAGCTTCGCATTACTTAACCTATTAGTTTCTTGCGGGATGTGCATTCTGTAAGAACGCGTCCAAACGAGCAATAACCAATTCCCTGGACTTGGCCTTTATACGAATTATACACAACAGGTAGGATTATCATGCCCAGTCTTTAGGCACACCAAGAACTTGAGATAATTTACGTGGTAGAAAGTTTCCTTTTCATTTTTAATGAGGGTCTTAACTCAAGAGATTTCGCTTAAACCTTATATATTATTATAAAGGAGGTGTCATAAAAACGCTTGCAAAAAGCCCAGCAGTCGAATGGCATGAATGACTGATTCCTTAAAGATAGTGTTTATTTAAAATTATATGTTAACATATATTTATATGAGGTTTACGGCACACATTCAATATGGCATATGTAGACGAAAATGTTTTTGTTATATCGCTTCGAAGCTACGCTTTTGGGCATTGGTAAAATATAGCGCCCACAGCACACTTTTGCAGCAAATTGCGATTAACTTTTAAATGGGGATTTTTTTTTCATAATTTCCTGGTATAAAATATGATGGCATTGTCCACTCGCGCCTCCAGCCACAAAATTAAAGGAGGCGCCATAACCCGCAAGTGCTGTTCTACTGAATATTCCATTGTCAGTGTAGCGTACCGCTTGCCTTTAGACCTCACAATTTAAAATATTTCCGGCGAATCTTGTTTCACGAGATTAAACTACAGTAAAACCTCGTTATAAGAAAATGGGATATAACAAACTAATGGATATAACAAAGCATATCATAATTCCCCTTGCTTGCTAATAGTGGGAAGAAACGGGCATTGGCTATAACAAACTAATGGTTATAACGAAATAATTACGACCGCTCCTTCAACTTTGTTATAACGATGTTTTACTGTATATAATGGCGTAGACTTTAAAATATACCAGAAAGCTTAAGAAACAACATACTAGATATTAAATTTAATATTGACACATATAGAAGACGGTAAAGGATTGTAAAACTGAAAAAAGCTTAATGAGGCGAACTTGTGCATTTAAACTTCATGAAAAAGATACCAGCATCAATTGTGTCGGAGGCGAAAAGGCGACTACATTGAACCAGCGCCATACCGCTGCTTTTATACACGCGGCGCGTACTGCTACGTTCTTGACTGGAACATACCATGGTAGCCGAAAGAGGCCTGGCACTTTTCCGAATATCAAAGGTTGTTAAAAAAAGGACCGAGCCGGAGGGGTTCGAACCCCGTTTTCCCGCGTGGTAGCCGCGTATGTTCCCAACTCCGCCACGCTCTCGTAAATATTAACTAAGTTGATCGATACTGTAGTTACTGCAGAAACAGCATGTGTAAACGAAAATTCGGCTGAGACATTTAGGACTGCCTTCGTGTAAGAATGCGAAAGCATTCCACCACGCGGCGCATTCCTACAAGCAGAGCGCCACGTCTTCCTTTTTCACATGGCGCTCCGGCGGTGACGTCACGCTCCCCCACTGCGCAGGCGCGGTGAACCCCTCCGGCTCCACGGCTTCCGTGACGATGCATCGGCGTTGCTGTGCTTTTCTTTGTTTTTTTATTTCTGAGGCGCGTCCACTTTCACCTTGAGCGCCCCGCCAGCTTCCGTGACGAAGCTTCCGAGTTCCTGTGCTTTTGGGTAATGTGAATTGAGGTGCCGTTTAGCTCAGCCAATGGGAATTTAAGTGCCGTTTTTCGTTGCTACAGACAACGGCTGCAGACTTCGACGGCTTCGCTCCATGGGACATGATAAAAAAGAAAGAGCGAAAAAATACAAGGACGAAAAAAAGAGGACACGTACAACAGACAAGCGCTTTCTATTTTATTCTGTGTCCTCTCTTTTTCGTCCGTGTTTTTTGCGCGCTTTCTATTTTATCATGAAGTGCCACCTACTAGTCCAACTGTAAACCCTGCTGCAATCCATAGGACATTTAATGATTTCGCATTACAGACGTGGTACATGACATATCGAAACTTCATTACGTGCGCGCCATCAATTCAAACACTACTATTGTTGTTACAAAAACTATTCATGATAAGAAATTTAGATTTTCTTTTCCTAACATAAATAAAATATTTCCCGGCCATTTCATCTTATTCGACCTATCCTCAGTGTGGAGATGAAGCGAAGGATAAGTCCCATCTCATATTCAAATTATGATTTCAGATGCCGCATTCTCGAACGGCTCGTCCAAACGCGCTCAGAGTCCATCCTATTATCGAAGGTCGTATGCCAACCCACGGCCGCTCCATCTCTTCTCCGGCACGGGATATAGAGGCTGCATTATAGCGTCATCAGGGGGACCGAATATACACGGAACGATGTGGCGTCCGATGCTTTATGTACCTCACGCACAAAATAAAATTTAAACAGAAAAAAACGTATTTTCAGGGTCATGAATATGGCCGGTCTTACCGATATTATACTTAACGTTATAGGCGATAGTGCAACAACAAAAAAAACAAAAAAGCTGAGGCTATCGATCACAAGTAACCGCACGAACAAACTCCGCCACAGTTCGCTGTGCAATGTCGAATGCGTTTACGCAGAATAAATCACTGTGCGGGTGTATTTTGTGTTTGTTTTATCTGATGATGGACGAAATATATCGGACGATAAGAGGTTTCGAAGTAACATGCGTATCTTTTTATACTGTATGAGATGAGATGACACGATGGGCAAGCAGCAGACAAATAAATGAAACTCTCCCGAGTCCATATCAGTAGAGGTGTTATGACTTTTTATATTGTGAGATTCGGCGTTTTGTTTCTTGTTTTCATCACAGAGGACTGAAATGTTAATGTATTTTGGTGTTTGGATTAACTTAGTTGTTTTGCTTAAAGCGCACTGTAAAATTATATAAATTCAATGTTCTTTTTTATTAAGTGAATACTTCTTTCAATATTCCGAAATTGACTACTTCAAGTGCAAGGCATCGATAGGCTGTAAGATATAGATCGTCTACCAATAATCAGTCGGAACACTACAGAAAAAATACACTGAATATAAACGTATACAACTACAAAATTATAAAAAATTCGCGTAATGCAAATTTAGTCGGTAAAGGTACGTTTACAATATTGAATGCCGCTTACAACCCCGGTAACGCCGAATAAGAGCGCAGCTCATAAGGAGGAGGAAGGAAGGGTACTGAGGGGAGAAGGTGGAAAGTCCTCCACTACTAAGATGGTTGTGGATCGACGTGTGCTTAAAGGGGCACTGACACCCCAGATGTAGTAATTTGTTTTATTGTCTAAAACGATGCAAATTGCAGTCATATCAACGTAATAAAAAACCGCATCGCAAAAAAAAATTTCCCCGCGCGCGCGCCTTTTTATTTTTGGCGTTTTTCTCTCCCGCTCCTCACCTCCTCGCTTCTTTTAGTAGGTGACGTCAAGAATCAGGAAATTTAGAAGCTTTGTAGGCAACATTTCTATAACATTTGATAATGGTAATAGTAAAACATAACTTTTAACGCAATTGCGAGCGCACTACGGCCCTTCTTCTTGAAGTACTAAAAATCAGAGTCCGGCGTGATGACGCCTCCTGGATTTGTATCCTCCCTCGGAAAACTTGGCGGCGCTCGACGCACATAGCAGAGGATGATCGGTGAGTCGGGGAACCGGACGAAGAAACCGGTTTTTCCCGGTCTACCAGCGCCCTTCTCTCCCGCTCGTCACCTCCTCGCTTCGGGTCGCGGTGGTTTGGACAAGTGTGGAGCGGACGCGCGAAAGAAAGTCGACTCGCAGGACTCCGCTATATTTGAAGTCACCGCATTGGTGCGGATCGCGCGGGAACTTCAAATTCGGCATTTGGAAATTGTTTTTTTTTTTTACCTCACAAATACTGAATTGCGAAGTTTGGAATTTCGAGGCTAATGTCCCGGCATCTTTTTCGATCGTTCCGGGTAAAAAAAAAAAAAAAAAAAGATTTTGATGTGTCAGTGCCTCTTTAACGCAAGTCGCAGAAAACGCACATCTTTGGTGAGAGCATCGCGAGTAAATATTGCGGGAATTTAGCGGGGAAATTTTTTCCACTAGATGTAGCGGGGAAATTTTTTCCGCTGAAGCTTGGAAAATGTTTTCGCTAACTTTAGTGGGGAAATTTTTCCGGTAAATATAGCGGGGAATTGTTTCCCCTCGATCTAGCGGGGAAATTTTTCCGCTATTGACAACAGGCGTGATGTCACTGATGACGTCATCAGGGACGTCATCAGTGTCGTCACGTTTGACGTCATCAGTGACGTCACCAGTGAAGTCACACGTCCCATAATGCACCGCGCGGTTACGCCGACGGCGACGCCGCTCAAGCTGAAACGTGCGCCTAAGAGCTGCGCTCTAATATGTTACTGTAAAATTAAGATTATATACACGATAAAAGAAGCCGCGTACAATAAGTTAAAATAAAGATAAAAAAACACCTATTTTTTACGACGCCCTTTTTCTTGTGAAGCAAACCTTGGATTATCGCACAAATCATTCTGGACAGTTTCAAGCTGTTCGAAAAATAAAATAGTTTAATATTTATCAGTACAGTTACATTTTCCGCATTAAAATAGGGAGATTGAATAACATTTTTTTTTCTATTCTGCTGGAACAGTTGTCATGACGACGGGCTTGTTCATGCTCGTTTTCTCTCGAGGTACGTCATATTTCGACTTTACTAACATTCTTAAAAAGGTATAAAGGTAAATAACATAAAAAATCGGGTGGGTACAGTTGGAACCCCCCCCCCCTTCCTCGCCTCTCGCCCTCGTTCAACCCCCCAGGAGCATATGCGACGGAGAGCATCTCTATTAAAAGGATCGGTCAAGGCGGAACCGACTTGAAAGAAAGTTACCGACTTCTCGCGTACCGTTGACGCCCACCGAAGGGGAGCATACAGTTGCGCCGTGGAAACTTCCTGAGAATATCGATACGCACACTCCTCCGTAAAATCCCTCCGTCGCAGGGTTTCCAACCGTATCCGACTTGCCCGCAAGGCAAAGGCCGGAGGATGCCATTTAGCGGGAACGAATCGATGCAGGGTGGAAAGGGTAGTCCCTCTCGTGTTTCCCGTCTTCCCCCTTTTCATCATCTCTTTCATCCTTCCCCCGCAACTTTCTATCGGAGCACGCCGCAGTAGCAAATGATTCCCTCGAGACGCAGGGAGTAGGGTCAAAAGGGAAATCGCGCTTCCCGAACTGCGTGCCGATAGTTCGGATGGGCCGGCTGCCAAAGAATCTGCCACTCCCGACTCGGGTGCAGCCCTCGGAGAGCTACACGTTGTACTTCCGGTGCCTGGAAGGCGTCTTCGACTGGCAGTGGGTTCGCTCGCGTCTTCAAAAGTGGTTTCTCGGTTTTCGCCCGATAGCGTCCACACAAGTGTCACATGCCGTCACCGGCTGCGGCGCCATGGTGAATGTGAAAGACGCCTGTTAAATAGCGCGGGTCCCTCTCCAGTTTCAGGTCGTTTTGCGGAAGCTTGAACAGCCGGAAGTTGGGGACGGCGCGACAAAAGTGACACTTGCGTTATCTCGCGCTTTTTTCACAAAACGTCTACGTCCAACGGCCGGGACCACGACACCCGACAGCATATGACAGCCTTGATTTTTTTTTATTTTTTATTACGTCATTGGTTAACATTTTTAATGCATGGGCGGATTACGAGGCTCAACACACCGGTTCTTGACGCGTTTCAGGCTCCGCAGTTGTACGAGGCGTGAAAGATGGTAGGCTCGTAACCAGAAGTGGAATAAAATTGCTTAGGATCGCACGAAACTCACGCGAATAGTGAATTGATTTACACGAGTCACCTGGTCACGCCAGCTGTCCAAGTCACGTGACGTCACTGGGCCCGTGACTTGGCGACGTCCATGGAATAAAAGTACGATGTCTAGTGTAGCGTTGCGTCTCTTTTCAGAATCACCCTCGAGACGTGAGCGAAAACGAAGATCCATCCTTATAAGATCCATCAATATGTACTGGTAATTGCTCGTTAATAATAAATACTCTTCTGTAAGTATCATGTTATAAAAGAACAGATTTGCCTTAACAAAATTAGGAAAAACAAAGACATGTTTGTCACGTACTATGTACCCTGTACCCCATGCATGCATGTCAGTGTATTAGAACGTCTGCCTCCAGGTACTAGCAAAGTAAATACCATACAGTGCTGAGCTCTGCCTGATAGCTATATCTGATCTGCTTTAGAGATCACCCACTAAAACTGAGCTGTAAAAAACGACGCAAGAAATTGGTGCGTTTTTAAACAACACACAACATTTTCACTAGAACTCTACTGTTTTCACCTTTGGACTGGAAGGTGAAATAAAACACGTCCAAGCATTTTTCATTGGAGAAAACCAATTTACTAAGCATACTGTCAAACAAAGTTAACTCCAGAAGGTAAACATCACAATTCAGAACTGAAAAAAAAAAAAAATTAGGCTTCGCCACGATGATGGCAAAATGTTCTGGCTAGCATTATCCTCATTATAAACGGGAGCGACTCAAAGTTGGAAAAGAGCTTTGCTCGCTCCGTGATACTCCCCGGCGGGAAACACTCGTAGCGCGGCGTTTTTGAAGCTTGATCTACACCTCATTCATTTACCCAGTATCTGTTTCATCTTGTCCCTCGTGACTTGTTACTTTTCGTACATCACTCGCCGAGCCCTTTCGTATCTCATTATATTACGCACTATTGAATAGCCCTTAAGGCACTAATCCTGGGTTTCCTAGTATTTGGGAAAAATAAAACCTCTGACAAATTGTAATGAATTACCTAATGATTCAGACACCCATTGCTGCATTATTGGAGTATATTTGGCGAAATATTTTCCAGTATCAAATATAGTAGAAATACAAAATATTAAATTTATTTCAGATACATACATTTAGCGGCACAAAGCAGGTGCGTGGCTGCAAACGAAAATATTGTAATAAAAATTACGTTCAAATAATCTGTTTTTTTAGAACATCAAATAGTTCTCCGTATAATAGGTGCTCGATCACTAAGTTGCATAGGTAGCTATGATGTAGTCAGTTTACACAAATATTAGCAGAGACGACGGAATAGATTTGTCGAAGTACATGTATACCAAAAGCCGCATGTTACCTTTTATATTATATTTTGAAGCATGTTTCACATCATCACTGACTGAGTCAGCATGTCTCAAAAACAGCTAGAACAAACTCATTCGGGCATCGCCAAAGTTTCATCATTCGAAATTTCTAAAGCACTACTTTTTCCCGTTCATTCGTAAAACACAGGATACTTTCGTGTGTTGGAAAGTGATTAAGGAAAATATCTTGCTCGAAGCTGAATAGCCTCCATACATTTAATCGCAGCCGGGTATCTACGTTTTTGGGTTTCAGAGTATTGTTGAGAGTTAATCTTAAACAGCTACAGAGGTACTAGAATCCGAACCGAATTGGGGCCACCGCGTGAATTTAGGGTATATCTATTGCTGCGCTCTAATGTGTCCCAAGAGGACCGCCGAGCGCAACGAAGCACCGAGCAGAAACAGGGGCTCGGGCAGTCGAACAGATTTATCGTCATCGGCGTGCTGCTTGCCGACTCGTGCCCTCCCGTGCCCACACCCTCTCCCTGGTCGATAATTGAATGTTATTAATCGTGGCGGCGCAGCGCGCGTTTTGTTTGCTCAGGGTCTTGCCTTATAGTGCCTGTGGCAGCCGGAAATTCGGCCGGATCAATTATTTCTCCGGGTTACGCGCTCTTTGTGTGCGTTCTCAACTTGTGGGCCTTAATATGTCGACCATGATAAATGGCGATTTATCCTGGTCCAATATTTGTTTTGCCCGTTTAGAGTTTGATCCCCATCAGCGGAATTAGCCCACATCTAGACTTAACCTGCTTAAATTAGAAGAGAGAGAGAGAGGGGGGGGGAGGGGGAGGTTGATGCAGGATTTTGCGACTAATCCCATTGCTCGTGGACATACTCTCGGACCACAGCTGGCGGAGCCTGCATTAAATATATTACCATAAAAACAAATTGCTGATTTTTGTTTTATTTACCAGGTTTTAGCCTATCCTCTCAAGTTGCAGAGCGATAAAAACGTACGGGACCAGAAGTGAAGAATGTCTCGTTCAAATGCCCAGCCCCCACACGCTCTCAATGCCTTCCTTTGTGACAATGTCCCCCCCCCCCCTTTCCGCCATTTCTTCTCCCAAAAAGCAAGGTCGGACTTCCGTCGTTCGTACTGCCAAAGTTTTGGACATAGCTGCTTTAGCATTTTTTTTTACAAACTGTTTTGTCCTTTCATAACTAAAAAAAACTGAAGCACGCGATCCAAATTTCTCGATTGTTTGCTAATTTAGGGAATTCATGTGATACTCATCAAGCTTCTGATTGGTTCTGCATGTTTATATTACTCATCAGAAAACAAAACCAATTTAGCCCTTACCAATCGTAAACGCTACGCACATAATAATAATAAATGTTTATTTCTCCATCACATGCATGATGGAAGGAGACCGAGGAAAAAAGCCGCATAAATGCAGCTTGACGAGTCCTCGGCCCCTCCCTACAATCAGCAGCATTGGCAGCTCACAAAGAACACAGAGTAAAAAGAAAAAAAAATACAAGCTTAGTTAACAAAAATAGCGAAATGTATCAGACCGACAATTCAAAATATGACATTGCAGAATGGAGCAAATTCAACTAACAATTCAATAAAAAGCTATGATTATCACAGCAAAAGGATGCATATTCAGAGATATAGAGAGCATGATTAAGCACTGTTATTTAAGTTATGATAAATTATAAGCTGATGGCAAACAGACATAATAACTATACATACGTCAGGACACTAGAACATTGCTCGATCCAAGTCATCAAATTACACTCTTAAAAAAGGATCGGATTTCTCTCGGTGTTGATGTTACGAGTTCCATATTTTGAGTGTTCAAATAATTAAGTAGGTTGGGTAATACATTCGATAACATCTGCTCACCGTAAGTAGTTCTGCAATTTGGCACTTTCCAGTTTTCTATGTTGCGAGTTGAATATATTGGATATCGCTTCGTCAAAGACGCTAGGTTGACAAGATGACATATATTGTTCATGACTTCGGACTTGTAACTTAGGCATAAACGGTATTTATATAAACTATACACATTCAATACATTCAAACATTCGAAAAGAGATTTGCTAGGGTGATCATATGGAACATTACTTATAATTCGTACTATTTTTTTCTGGAGCACAAGTATCTTATTTAAATTTGCATTAGTAGTATTTCCCCAGACAAGATGGCAGTAGTGCACATGAGAGAGAAATAAAGAGTTGTAGATGATTAATTTAACACTTGCTGGCAGAATGGAGCGATGACGACATAATATGCCCACGACTCGTGACAACTTTACCAAAATATGATTTACATGATCATCCCACTTCATTCGTTCCGTGAATATGATACCAAGCGTTTTAAAGCGAGTCAAAACCTCAATTTTAGTCGAATCCAACATGATATCTGTGGTGATAGAGGCATTTTTATTTTTTGGTTGAAACAAAACAGCTTTGGTTTTATTCACGTTTATTTTTAGCGCATTAGAGTGACTCCAGCTACCCAGCTCATGGAGAGTTTTATTAGCCCTATCAAGAATAGGCCCCTCTGACTATGACTTACAGGGTACCAATCCTTTTAGACGACAATGTTGGCTTGATTTGATGAAACAGTATGTATTTGCTAAGAAACGAAATCTGTGATCATTTCTTGTTTGAGTAAGCGTTGTGATACCGATGGTAATTATTTTGCACCTTTTTTTCAGTCATTGTTCTCAGAGTTCGGTGAATCGATTTCTTTTTGCAGGGTTTGGTATAGGACACAAAAATCGTATCGCGCCCTAAAACACACGTTGTGCTTGCTCTTGGTTTTGCCTCTTCTCATTTTTTGCGCTTTGCGCTTGTTTGGTTTCTTCTCATCCCTGTGTGCATTTTTACGTTTTTTCTTGTACACGATGAACCAACTCGCACGTACAACCAAATTGCTGAGTCTGCCTTCTTTTGGAGCACATGGGTAGCAAGTTGCTGTGATCAACAAAGGTATTTCTGCGAATAGCAGAGACAGAACAACGTTTTTACCTAGATCTTGAGCGTTCAGTCTGACTCCGAGAATAGCCTTTCGCATACGACTTCATGCTCAGTTTTATGTGAGCAATAAACCTGATTTAGTGCCTTGCTGACCACAACTACACGTAATGGCGACTATCCGTCCCTTTCCTCTGGGCCACTGCATGGTCTTTTAATTTATTCTAGTATTATTTCAGTAATATTCGGTTTTAAACTTGGAGAGTATAGGCCTCTTGCATTAACAAGGCCGCACTGCTATTCTTTGCATTTCAAACATACTCATACTCGATATTTCGGCTCTTTTGGTATGGTAAAATGATCCCCACCCGCTGTGCCACCTGTTTCATTAGATTGTACACTGAGAGGGTTTAAATAATGCGATGTTGGTTGCATGCCAGCTGGCGTCATATGCCAACCGTTTATTAATTTTCAGGTGGTCGGTAAGTTGTTTTATTGCGATGCAAATTTATGTCCCGAAAGTTTAGGGCTGGAAGCATATATGCATTGATATAATACCGTTGCCCGACTCTATTGAAATATAATACATGTAATCAAATTTCTAGTGGTTCATCAAAAATATAACTTGTTCGGTAGCGTTTGTTGGCGTCCTAGATAAGCTTTGAACTGCCTCATATATACGTTCAGCCTACCTACACTAGGGCTTATCAGATCTCGGGCAAGCAAAGAGGTCTGTCAAAAACATTTTTCCTAAGTAAAGAGCAACAACTCATGTGTATAATTGACATTGACGTCTGCAAGAAACCGTAGTGCATATGATTAAGTACTGAAAAAGCAGCAGGTTGTAAGTCTAGACGCATGACTAACATTACGACGAAAGGGACACTTTTCAAACAGAGCTAGATACATTTGATGCTGTCAATCGGTGGAACAGTTTGCCTGAATAAAATGTGTCAATTTTTGTCGTTCACTTTTTCGTCCTCCGCCTTGTGTTCAATATTGTACAAATGCAAACTACTCGCTTGCCCCTTTTTCTTTGTTCAATCATGGAAGTATATTATATACTCGCGCGGTACTGTCAGTCTTGTCTTGATCCCCGTGTTTCTCACAAAGGCTCTTTTATAACGCAAAGTTTGGAATATCTGCCACTCAAGATTCCCACGAGGTTAGAGCGCTCTGAATAATGCACGTGCGCATACTTCCTGAAGAGCGTTCAGAGAGGCAACCATTGTAATCCACACAAAGAACTGAACAAAATATAAAACCAAAATTATATTTAAAAAAAAGAACGAATCATGCAATGCGTCACTAAGCCTGACGAGAACATGTGGCATGTCAGGTTTCGCTTCATATCGTAGACGCTTTATTTACGTTTATGCGCGCTTTCGGCCATGGCATTTGCTAGGCGTTCTTCCTACCCTGTCTCGCAATAATCTCCAGTGCCCACAAAGGCACGGGCCTGAGCACGTAACTTTCCAAAGTGGCTTCTGTGTGCGATTCCTCGTGTAAACTAATGCATTTCGCTAAGTTGAACTCTTGCGTCTGAGCTTCTGTCTGCACTGTTGGTATTCGCGAGAAGGAGGACATGGCCCTGGACCGGATATGCCTAAACCAATTTATATAAATCGCATAAATCGCCTTTGCATGCTACGACATTTATTCAGCATGACATCGAGACAGAAAGTTGCTTTGTTTTAATAGCGTATTCAAAAAGTTGTTGCTTGAAATAGCAAGTACCAATAAAGATCAAAACGTTTCAATTGCTGAGAGAGCTAGAAAGGCAAAGTGAAAAATAAATGTTTTGAAGGTGGTGTTTGCCAAGTGACTGCTCATACAAGGAAATAAAGTGCAAACTCAGGCGATTTTCGGCCTTGTCCTTTTTGTTTATGTCAAATCAGCCGCCTCATTGGCAAAGAAAAACACTTTCTTTAACGTTTACTTGAGGGAGGCCTCACTCTATATTGCGCGAGTGAATTGTTCCGTTTTTATTTCTATTTGTAACTTCTGAATGAGGAGTGTATTTTCTCTAATATTTTCTCGAGACAAATCCGTCATCTTGCTACACTTATGTAGTAAGTTAGAGTCACGTGCAAAAATAATTTTGCTTATAAACTGGAAACGGTGCGATTCGTAGTTATGTTGTAGTTTTTACTAGTCCGGAAAGATTTCAGTTTGCATACGAGGAAAAGTGTAAGCTGCAAGACGGAATATCTTGGTGTGAGAAATGCTCTCGACCTACGAGCATGTTTTAAGGACTCGCGAACTGAAATCATGATAATCCGGCTTTCTTTGTCGTCAGAGTCAAACTGGTCATTTATTATTTTCAATGTAAGATATGAGCTTGTGTTCAAGAACAAAATCGAGGGAATGTCCGGTAAAAGTGTCTCTAAAAAAACGATACATTATATTGTCATTGTCTTTAGGAATATCATCCGCACAATATACACATTTTTAGTCTTCCGCCCCACAAGTAATTTAATTTTAAACGAAGCGCAACCGCTCAGATTACACCTTGAAAACACACAGAGGTTTCGTTGGCAACAGCGGAAGCTCTGATGTAAGAATAGACAAAAACCAGACCAGCATTTGACTGCTCTCTCAGTAAAATAACTTTGTTCTAAGAAAGCGACGATTTACGATACTGAGGAAGGTTAAATTCTTCGACGATCTTTTCACACACCATCAACCAAGCTGATGAAAACCGGGAATAAGTCGACGCCAATAACTCTGACTTTAACATGCCTGTCGTTACTTCACGACACGACCAACCATGCATACTTGCGGAATTCGGCGTGAAGTTTCGTATTGATGTTCATATTTGATTTAACGAGTATTGGGTCGTCTATTCATTATATAAATTTCACACCTAACTATATCTAGGCCCTCTCTACGTGACCAGCGCAAAAGCTTAGTAACTTCACGATATCACCGGACAATTCATTGAAAGGAAAAATGAAGCGGCTTTGTATTTGAGTAAAACATTTAAATCGTCTTCACTTGGCCCCCAGGATTACGAATATTGAGAATGTATGTATTTTGTTTTAATTTGGTACACGGAAGCTGCAGAAAAGTATTTTCAGAGTACCGCTGAAGCCCCTCTTCCAAAAACGTTAAGTAAAGAAAAAAAATAAGAAGGTTTTTAGAAGTTTTGTTTTGGCACATCTTCAGCCCCTGTCAAAGCTATGCGCGAGCACTCTTACTATTTTCAAAAATGTAGCAAAAAAAAAAGAAGACGTCAGTGTCAGTGCGGGGGTATATACCTGGCAAGCTTGCAATTGCACCTTGAGTAAAATAGCGCAAAACAGCAAGGAAGGAAGGACGAAGTAGACAGGAAGGGCGCTAAACTGACAACTGACATTTAATAGTCATAATAGACATTTAATTTAATGACAATAGACATTTAATGTATGTGCTCAGCAGTGTTTAGCCAAACCAAGATCCTAAGACGTTTTAGATCCAAAAGAACACGCGAGTTGTATGAAGCTCATACAATTTTGTCTCGTGGGGTGGTGTGCATCAGCGCTCCATCGATCGCCTTATCTCAAAAGGAACTTTACTACCTTAATCTTAAGACTTGACGAGAAGTACTTAGCCTGCAATCTCATGTTCCTTTTCGGTCTCAAACTTCATCTCCTTTTTTAACATCTACGATATCAGTGCGTGTACTTCAACAATTTTTAATTTTGTTTCTAAATTATTGCTTCCTTCTTTCTCTCTTATTTCTTACGTGTTTTTTTCACTCACATATCTCACCCTTTTTCATACATTTTATTTTGTAATTTTTACGTATAACAACTTTGAGGGTGTACTTTTCTCTTTCTTTTATGCTATAACATCAGTAACTTCTTTCTTCTCATCCTTTATAGACTATTAAATGTCAGTTGTCAGTTTAGCGCCCTTCCTGTCTACTTCGTCCTTCCTTCCTTGCTGTTTTGCGCTATTTTACTCAAGATGGACAACCAACTAGCCCGCCAGCTCATCTTGTTGCAATTGCACGCTCCGCCCACACGAGCGATACGCGCTTGGCGGCAGAAAGATCCTGTTATGACGTAATGACTGGTCGGAGTTGTTTCGTGTTTTCTGCCGTTTAGTTACACCTTCGGGAAAAACGAACGTGATATTCAAATTCACGGGATAAAATAAACAAAAATTCACCTCGAAGTCGCTTTTGTTTAAGAACCTCTTCAGCTCTATACGCCATTATACGCCTTTCTTTACAATTATACGCGCGTATCAATGAAATGAACGGGCATTCATTTTTTAGTGACAGAAAGTTGTCTTAACGTCGGCCTAAACGTCGTCCTCAAAGTTGTCCCAGTAGTCGTCGGAGAAGTCGTTCTTGACGTCGCCCTTAAGGTCGCCCTAGAGGTCGTCGTAGACGTCGTTCTTGACGTCGTCCTAGACGCCCTAGAGGTCGTCGTAGACGTCGTTCTTGACGTCGTCCTAGACGCCGTTCCTGACGTCGTATTAGACGCCGTCCTGGATGTCGTCCTGGACGTCGTCCTTGAAATCGTCCTAAAGGTGGCCTTAGACGTCGTTCTTGAGGTCGTCCTAGAGGTCGTTCTAGAGGTCGTCCCAGACGTCGTTGTTGACGTCATCCTTGACGTCGTTCTAGAGGTCGTCCCAGACGTCGTTATTGACGTCATCCTCGACGTCGTTCTAGACGCCGTACTTACATCGTGCTCGATGTGTGTACGGTCTATACCAACAATTTCATCAGCGCACCATTTCCTTTCCTACTTGTTTTTACTAACGATGTTCCAGTAACGTTACCGCATTTCCTCGCGTTTGGTCGAACGTACAAACCTGAATAGTCTTTTTTCGTTATCGCTATACCTGCGTCACAAAGTATTATTAGTTTTTTTTTCGTATTTCTAATCTAAAGGTGCTATAAAATTAGCGGCTCCATCGAAGTGCGCCTCATCTACCCTCCCGATTGTTTCATATATCATGTCGCTGATATGCCGTGGCTTTAATGCGTAGCCTGTTGCAGAATTGAAACGGAAAGAGACGGAGCCTCTTTAGGGTATATTAGGATCTCGGCCATATTATTCGCCACGAGCTTTTTTTATTGTTTTATTTTATTCTCATGCTGTTTTGTTTGTATCAAATTTTACGTATGCATTGTGAACCAAAAATTGCAGAGTATTATCAGAAGCAGAACACTGTATTTTTTTTTTTAACTTTGCGTTGGAGGATTTTTAGATAATCGAAAAACATGTTTTCTTACTTTCGAATTCATGATATAACACACTCTGCGCAGAAGCACGCCGCGCCACAAAGCAATAGCACTGCAAGAAAATTAACAAATATGATAGAACGTGTATATGGGATTAGTAACAGCTACCTTTTTTAGTTCTTCATAGCTGCGTCAGGTGGTGTTCACATTTAGGGCCTCATAATTTAACTACCGAACAGCTTCCAAAAGGAACTCTGCTCCATTGTGGGCAAGGCTTTGGTAGCCGTGCATTTATCAAACTTTTTATCGAAAGCGTTTAATTGTCGAGTAGAAGTATATTTCTACATATGTTTAGTTTTGCATTCTTCACAGTTTTTACTGAAATACTATAACGAGAAATAGCCCCAGGAAATATCGGTGACGATTATCAGAAGAGGGATGCCATCAGATTGGACTGATTTCGGCATAAGGGTTCCAAAAACACACATACTCTTGGGGTGGAAGGTGAAAATGTTTGCTCTTTTAATCGATTAAGTAGTAAAGGTGAAAGGGATCTTACGCGAGAAGTCTTTATACGCCTTTGGCCGTAAAACTTGATTTGCCTTGCTAAAACTTCCCTCAACAAATTTGGTGTTTTAGAGCAATAAATTTATATAGAAAACTTGTATCGTTACTTTTTTGCTCGTGATGGTGCAGGTCGCACCGTAGCAATTATATAGACGTGAGTATCAGCAAAGGCGCTCAAGCGCAGCTGTTGAATGGCGTTGCGGCGCGAGGAGCGTGTGTGAGGGTAAACAATGCGCTGACACTCTCCTCACCATCGGTGCGGAAAAAACACAAAAAACTCAGGCTGCTTAGTAGGGTAGAAACTGCGTACACGTGCTAATGTGCCTCCATTTCAACGTATTGAATGTCAAAGCACTTATCATAATTCTACAGAACTGTAAATCTGTAACAGAGATCACCCATTTCTTGCACTCTAGGAGGACTGTTCGAGTCGAAGCTCTACCAGGTGGTTTTCCAAGCGGCCATCGACATTGTCAACGAGGATTCGAGCGTCAACCTAGAGCCGGACATCTTACCGGTCGTCGACATCCTGCCCGAGGACGACAGCTACGAAGCTGTCAGAGATGGTGAAAGAAAATTCCTAATATTGCCGTGACAGTTTCGAAAAAAAAAAAACTTTTAAGGAAAGGAAAAAGACAGAAGAATACGCCAGAAATCGAGGACAAGCGCTTTGAGGAAACTGACAACCTCAAAAGCTCCCTTTGGTCTGTTTTTATTTTTTCCCCGAAAATATAACTGTCCTGTCTTGTCCACCATTCAGTACTTCTTATGTATTGTACAAGCGAAATCTTCTCCCGACTTTTTGAAATATAAATTTTATAGTTTTCGGGAATCAAGCAAACATTTTATATCATAAAAAATATTTACTCTCGCACATATTTATATATGTGTATTTCAAAATATGCGTGCGATTACATTGTAGAATAAAAAAAATGGTTGACCCGTCAGTTGAAAATCTCCATGTTAGACCCATATTTTGTTATATTTGATATTGGACAGTGCCTCGAACCACCACTGAATATCTTGCCGTATGACAATGGGCGCCACGCGGATAGCAAGTCATGTTCTTCGCACAAAAAGGATAAATAAATACATTATTTTGTCAATGGCTTTATAGCACAGATTAAAATGTATATCTCGAATGTCACAACAGTGATTGGAATAGCACTCTAAAATATTTGAACAAAAATGTTGTTATTTGAAGCGGCAGAAGAAATTGTTAGAAGCATTAGAAAGAAAATGGTCCTCGATTTGCTTAGAGACACTTCTTTTGCCTTCGAGTCTTTATCTCGACTATTTCTTTCTTCTGAAAAAAAACAAAAAAAAAAACAAAGGCAAGTGTTGCTTTAAATTATTACATCAAAAAAATACATACGATTCTGAAAACTGACATCTTATTTGTACCGCAAAGGTGACTTTGTCGGCGACTTGGCTTACTCACTTCGGTACGTAGCGTACGGATGTTGTTCGAAGAGCATAGTTGGATTATCTAATAAACAGTCGGTATAAGATTTCTGTTCAAACAATTACAGACAAAGGTTGGCCAAGCTGTCATTTCCCGATAACTTAAATCATTAAAGAAAACTAAAGATAAGAATTCGCTAGGATTTCACGTTGGCGGGGTTAATTTTACTTCTAAATCGGTGGTGCCTCTTCCGGGTCAACTTTTCCCTACGGATTCAGTCTTTTTAGGCCAGTTTCTGATGTCGAACGAAAGTTGCCGTTTATTGCGGCTTTCGTTAAAAAAAAACCGGACGTGAACATTGGATTCCCTAATCTGTTGGTATTATGTGCAAAACACGAATAAAAAAAGAAAAAAAAAGACATCTCAGTGCCGACAAGTCAGTGAGTGATTTTGGGATATTGTAATTTTTCGATTTTATTCAACTGCAAAAAAAAGAACTTCCCGGAGAATGTTTTTTTTTTTTGCTTCTTTGTATATACGGAAAACATGAAACTTTATTTATAACAGACAATGCCCGGTCCAGTGTCTCAAGGTATAGCGATTGATAAGTTTTTTTATCAACACTTTATAAAAAAAATACTTATTGTTTTTGAACACAGGTACATTTTTAGGGTGAGAATGCGAGCACGTGAGATCTTCTAAGAGATCAAGTAACTTTACATATATTTACGTAAAGTCTGAATTCGTCCCTTATACAACAAGCAACAGCCACTGTCGTTTCGATTTAAGTGACGGTGCATACACCAGGAAAAACAGGAGGGCAGTAAAACAAAAAAAAAGGGAAGGAGAAATGTTAATTTATAATGTTTCTCCTTGAGTGTCCGTTGTAGCTTTACTCGTAGACATTTGGCAGCCATCTTTACATAAAAAAGTTATAAAATGCCTCTCCATCACTAAGGAAATATACACACAACCCCGCTGGCACGGAGAAAGTTAGTACTTACAAGTACCTAGGTGTCACATTTGCAGAGGACCTCATTGGGAATGATCACATCAATAACACCGTGTCCAGTGCGTGTAAACACTAGAATATATTAAACGTTATCTTTTTCACTCAACAAAAAGTGTAAAACTGACCGCATAGAAAGCATTCGTCAGGCCAAAACTAGAATACGCAATTATCATGTGGTGTCGTCATCAAGGATATCTTATCAACAAGCTCGGATCGGTACAAAATAAAGCATCTAGTTACATTTCTGACGACTACTGATATCCCTCGAGTGTCACAGCTATTTAAAAAAAATAGACTGAAGACTACAAACCCATAGGAACAAAAATTGTCCGTCTTGTTTTCTTTGATGGCATGTACTATTAATAATCTGAGTTTCGCAGCCGACATCTCCAGAACCCACCATATATTTTCATACGCCTTGATAATTGCCTCGAAGCTCAGCTCCATTCTCTACAACTGACAAATTTCAAAACTCTCCACTCTATCTTGCCATTGCTGACTGGAACTCATTGCCCGCACAGATCATCCACAAATCAACAACAACACCCAAAAAATCCGTGAAATGTGTGATTTATTCTTATGATGTGTGTACAGTGTTATTTATCAAGTTTTTGTTTTATTGTTGTGCTCTTTGTTGTAGACACTTCCGCCTAATGTAGAGTGCGTTTTTGAGCACCTTTTAAATGATAAGATTAAACTGCTCTTAAATGCACTATATAAAGATCAATCGTTTAAACTTGTCTACAAAACAATAGAAAGTTGTTTCAGGAAGGGAAAAAAACATTATTTCTTGATTTTCATCACCCTCCTTTACAACATTACCTTGCACTACGCAGGTTACCGGCATGTGGAAACTGTTGTAGGACAAATAGGGCATACCCTCCACCTGTGAACGTTGAGAATCGTCCGGCTGACGCAGATGTAAAGCATCGGCATGCGGACCTTGAGGATTGGCGTTCGATTCCTTCTTTTGGAATCATCGTGTATGCCCTAATAGCGAAAAAGTGGAGTAAGTTCTTCTGTACATTGTCCTGCTTGTTTTGCCATAGTGCCGGGCCCAGACGAGTTGTACTGACATACCCTGCAATGGGGAATCCCCGGACGGACGGACAAATGTCTTGGAGTAGAAGGTTTTATTGTAGATGGTCCATTGTGTTAAAAATGTTTCATATTATCAAAAAGTTCACTCTACCTTTCTCTTCGAAGAAAACGCTTCGAGAATAGTTGTCGTGCATTTTTATCTTCACAGCATGCAGGTTACTGGAGCAAGGGGTGGCGGCCATCTTCGGCCCAATGTCTGGGGTCAGTAGCGTGCACGTCAGCTCAGTGTGCGACAGCCTCAACGTGCCCCACCTGGAGACACGCTGGGACCCGTTTATGGAAGACAGCGACGACTCCGTCAATATATTTCCACACCCGAACGTCCTCGCCGAGGCCTACACGGCTCTCATGAAATACTGGGAGTGGAGCGCCGTGGCCATTCTCTACGATGAAGACGATGGTACGCAGGGAGCACGGGAAGTGACTTTAAATCGGGGTTGATAAGAGAGCTCTACTCATGAAATATAACCGTAATAACAAAAAAGAAATAAAAAATATAGGTTGGGGAAATATACATATACCGAGTTATTTTAGTTGGTTTACGCAGCGTGGATATTCGTAGCGGAATTTTAAAGTAGTGCAGCTCCGGACAAGTAATCAAATTGCGTCTTTCCAGTCTCCTCCCAATCAGAGCTAGGCGCTCTGACATTACTGCATGATCTCAATACATCCTTTCTTACCTTTTCTCTTTGTATAAAGATTATGAATGCAAGTACAATCAAGGGAGTAGAAAAAAAACACAAATGACAGCTTCTGTATCTGTAAGATTGTGTTAATAGTTTGCATATACTTGCATTAAAAAAAGAAGGAATAAACACTCTCTTCTTCAGAATATGGCAAAATATGTTATATCCTCCCCATTAGCTTATTGTCAAGCCTAGGTTCAAAAGAAAATGATGAGTGGTGTTATGTTCCCTTTCCAGCCTTGCAGGACTTCGTTATTTTTTCTCATGTGTTAATCTGCTTAGTAGCTTAGCACACGCTATTAAAATCTGTCTAGATCAATTTCCTTTACTACATTGTAGTCAATGAAAATTTACAAGCCAGATGAAAAAGAACTGAATGCGGCAAGTCGCCAACATCAATAACGAAATAGGTCTCTACGAGTGAAGATGACCGTTCAATTTGAAGGTGCAGCCGTTCTGCGCTGATATAAAAGTTGAAATCTTCAAAATTAAAAATCGGTTTCACAAGGCATTTTGTATTTAGACTGAATGTGTTAATATGAAAAAGGCACGTGCGATTACCACCGTACAATTTTTTAAAGAAGATTGATGATGAAATGTACAAAAATGTACGCGTATATTTAAAACAAATCAGTTTTTTTTATTTAAGTTAACAATCGAACCATTTCCCAAATGTTAGCAGACGTCTCACCCTGTATGCTCATCACCATGTCTCCAGCAATTGTCCAACTAAAAGACCTACTGCAAGAACTGAGGGAGGATGGCATCGAAGCAAGCTACTTCTTCAGAAATAGCAGCGACTCATTCAGGGACGTGCTGAAGAAAATAAAAGAAGCGGGATACGTCAACATCTTCGTGGCTATTGAAGATGATGATCTTGAAGTCTTCCTCAAACAGGTATGTCGAGTTCAGGGTGGACAACATAGAAAACTTCCAACCCCATTGTGAAAAAAGTGTTTTCACACGTTATCATAGCAAGTGCAAGTAAACGTTATTGAAGAAATAATTCTTCAAATAACACCCAATGGCTTTTACACTTACTTAGAAAAAGCCAATACTAAAGATTGGAAGAATTATTTTTGTGTGTTTTCAGGAATAATTATTTAGCCAAACATTTTATATTCTTGTTTCTTCCACCCAGTCTCAGGTTGTCTAAAAAAATGAGAAATAGTACCACTAGAACTCTTAATCTGCGCAAGTAGTCGGCATACTCCCATTAGAATTTCAAGCTTATTTGCGTGGAGTACCTGGTGTAAATACTTATTCGGACTCCCAATACCCACATGGAAAGAGTTAGATTGCGCAAACAAAACAATTGGAAACCCGGTGTCATTTAAAGAATACCAACATCTCCATAATAAAGAACTTGTCTCTCTCTCTCACACACAATTGAAACCTATTTCGGAAAACGAAGAGCAAGAGAAATTCAAGTAAGGCGTATAAAAAGCAAATCAAGTGTGTATGCACGCTACCAGCCTTTATTAGCTGTTAAAGGCGGGCTGCGGCTCTTCGGTACAACCGGCGGTACTTCACATGATCTACCTGGAACGCTGTAAATTGTGGGCGCCGTGCATTGCCTCTCTCTAACTATTTACTAGTTTTCATGCAATGCAGAGCTAGCGCTATTTTGCGGCAACCGTCTGACATTTCTAGTTAACGAACTGCGTACATTCTGAAAGGACCAGTGTGTCTATACGGCGTGTGTTGTGACACTGAACATCACTTAAGCACGTGAAACTTCATGCTCAATGTACCAGCGGTTTCTGTTTTTTTTTATTTTTTTATTCTGAAGATATTTCCAGCCTCTTAATTTGCCAAACTTCCTCCGTACATTGGAGCGATTGTTTTACCTAAAAGTGTTGTGGGCAGAAAGATGCCCCAATTATCTTAGACTGCCTTGAAGTACAATTTGATGTCATTTTTTTTGCGTAGATTCAAGACATAATTTTTCACTCTACGCAGTTTTTTGTAACCGTAAAAAGTGTAAATATTCAGCTAAATATATTAACGTATTTCGACACTCTGTACAAACGACTCCAAGCAAAAATGTTTCAAGCCTCCGATTTTGCAACTTTGACATATGGGAGGCTCATTGCCAAACGCCGTGGCATCTGTTTGCACTCAATCGATCTAGTCTCTTTTTCCTTCCCGATAAGGAGGGTGATTTTATAGAGCTACGGAACGAACACAAAGATACTGGATGATTTCCCTGAGGGCAGCCATAGCACGTTCTGTAAGATCTAAACAAAAAATAAAATAAATTGGGAGCGTGATGAAAAGCCGTGCTTGCTCGCGCACACTCATCTTGCCGACGGGGGAGACGAAGCTTTGTTTTTACAAGGCAAAGTTTCGACATTCGCGACAGATTGACTGTAGGAGGTCCCTACTTCGCGCCTAGGTCACAAAAATCTAAAAGCTTTCACGGCATATTTTTAGTATAGTTCAAACCCCTCCTTCATAAAGTAGGGCTGTATTTAGAACCTCGACAACGAACGTGTTTTACATGTATAGAACAAATGTACATATGTGTCTTTAAGGCATGGGGATTGCCATGGGTAAGGCACATAGTTAACAAAAAGAGCTGACACCTCTGCTCATTTGTTTTTTTATCAATGAACAAAATTGTAGTGAAATGTTATTTTCAGTTCTTATAAACATTTTGAAATCGTTATTATACTAGCACACCCTGAAAAAAAACTTGTTTAGATAAAGGCTTTTTTGCAATCATTGGTGTTGTATGTTGCGCAGGGAACGGCGACACGGTGGATCGGTACGAGAAAGGGCTTAAGAAACTCACCGAAGACATTTAAGGCTGCTTCCGTGTAGGAATGCGAAAGCATTCCTATACGCAGCGCATTCCTACAAGCAGTGTGCCACGTCTTCGTTTCGCACGTGGCGCTCCGGCGGTGGCACCACGCTTCCCCAGTGCGCAGGCGCTGCGAACCCCGCCGGCTTCGCGACGACTTCCGCGACAAAGTATCTGCGTTGCTCTGTTTTTCTTTGTGTTTTATTTCTGAGGCGCGTCCGCTTTGACCTTGAGCGACGCGTGATTGACGTCGAATTTTAGAGCGCAGCTCTTAGGCGCCCGTTTCCGGTTTGAGCGGTGTCGCCAGACGGCGTAACCTCGCGTTGCATTATGAGAAGTCTACCATAATGACGTCATACGTGACGTCACGAGGGTTACCCTCTCAAAGGTTACGAGGGTTACTTTCACAAAGGTTACGAGGGTTACCCTCACGAGGGTCACGAGGGTAACGTCACGAAGTTACCCTGGCTACGTCACACGTGACATCACGTGTGACGTCATTACAAAAACACGTGATACCTGACGTCGCGTGTGACGTCACAGGTATGTTACATTGCCAATATTCCCGCTAGATTTAGCGGAAAAATGTTTCCGCTCAATTTGGCGAGAAATATTCCCGCTAAATTTACACTCCTGACGTCACGTGCGACGTAACAATGGTGAAATATCCCCGCTAAATTTAGCGTAAAAAGTTTCCCGCTAAAAGAGGGGCATACCCTCTCTTCATACCCTCCTCCTCCTCCTCAAGAGCTGCGCTCTAATTCGGAGTTACAGATAATTGTTAACGTCTTTAATTTTTTATAGCCACCTTTCGGGCACACCGACGACTCCGCCTTTTCGCGTAATAAGACAAGCTAAGGCTCTCGCCTTAATATATGGCCATCGGCTCAGAGCCGGAATCCGTTCTGAGAGCGATTCGCGGGGGCGAGGCCAGTCTTCATGCGCACGAGCGAGACAGCCCGAAAAGCTCTGCTGCTCGGTGCAGCTATCTTCAGCATCTCCCCTGAAAGAGAAGGAGCCTTGGCGCATCGGCCGCTTTTCGTGTTTGAATGAGATGTATCTCCACACTTTGTAGGTAACACGTCGGCACCTTCGTTGTCTATAACTTTCGCATCGCAGGCGTTTTCAGGAAAGGAACCTAGATGTGTTCGGTTAAGTCGAGCAACGCCGTAGCCGGTGTCCACAAGGTAGCTCCTGGGTTCTTCTGCTGGTCTCTGTACAGTTTCCTTCCGCTTTAGGTCTGTGGTCTAAACATCATTTCCACTGAGAATTTAGGGGCACAGCGCATGTGCCATGCCATCGATCGAGGTCTTTATTCTGTTGTTCCCGGTATTGCTCTTCAAAGTTGGGAGGTTTCTATATGTCGGGCATTCGGGTCCTGAGCATCTCGGGAAGAATGGGGAGCTTGATTCTTAAACGTCGATCCATAAGTAGTTGAGCGGGGATGAACCCCTTCTTCAACGAATTTGACCTATAGGAGAAGAGGTTGAGGTACGGGTATTTCGTTTTCTTCATTGACGTCTTGATACATTTTGCTGCTGCTTCCGAAAGTCCATTACTTGGAGGGTAATGTGGGCTTGGGATGGTATGCATGAAGCTGTATTCTCGAGGAAATGTGGTGAAGTCAGGTGACGAGAACTGGGGTCCGTAGACGGATGCAACCACTTCAAGTGTGCCGTGCCGGGAGAAGATTGATTCTTTTAGACACTTAAAGTCAACCACCAGTGGCTGTTGAAGTATATAGAAAAGATCCATGACAACGCGCTACCAAGTTTGAGCAAGAAATTCCGTGGTTTGAAGCGACATCTTGCGTTTGCTTGAGGTTTTGATTCATACGTTACATCGCTTCACTGTGGCACTTATTTCAGCCGCTAATGTTGTCCACCAAACACAGACGTTTGCTGTTGCTTGTGTTTTGTGATTTCGAAGTGACTTTCGTGTAGGAGACGCATAATTTCCTTTCTGCATGAGAGGGAACAACAACACGGCCTGCACAGTAGTGAAATTCCTTTTCTGCGGTCAGCTGCTGACGGTGTTCAAAGAAAGATTCAATGTCTTCCGACAAGTCTCGCCTGGACGGCCACTCTTTTTTGCTTGGTTTTTGGAGCGGTGTACAAACTGGGTCCAAATTTTGGCTTTCTTTTAACCATTGAGGGCAATGGTTTTTGAACGGGATAGCATTCTTCAAGGAGTAGACGAAAACTGTGACTTTCGTTTAAAAGTCTGTGTCACCTGTTTGCTCTGGAGGTGCTCGGGAAAGTGTGTCAGCGGCTAGTAGATATTTTCATGGGACGTACTCTACGTTGCACTTGTCGCGCATTATCCTCATCTTTAGTCTTCAGAGCCTGAGAGTCGTCGTCAATGCTTTTTGACATAAGAATGGGAACCAGTGGTTTGTGACCGGTTTCCAACTTGAACGTTTTCCCAACCAGGTAGTCCTTGGACATTTCACTTGCACAGACTAAGGAATGATTATTTCTCAATTTGCTCATAGCGTTTTTTTTTTGTGTCCGAGAACAGTCGTGAAACATACGCAATGACAGCAAACTTGCCATCAGTTTGTTATTGCCGAATAACCGCCCCAAGTCCGAAGGAGGATACGCTGGCGCTGACGACTGTATCCTTTTGGGGGTCGTACAGGCCCAGCACAGGACGAGATGATAGTATTGGCTTCCACTTGCCAAATGTTTGTTGTTGTGAATAGTTCCAAAGAAAATTTTTGTTCTTCGATAACCAAGACGTTAGCGGCTGAAGAGCATCAGCAAGGTTTGGCACAAAGCGGGCAAGGCATGTCGCCCTTCCTAGTAAACCTTGTAGCTCGCTGTATTATGTAGAATTTTTATTTTTTGCAATGGCTTCAACCTTTTTTTTATCAGGTTTGATGCCATTGTGGTCTAGTTGATGACTCAAGAATGTGAGGTGTATGGCGTAAAATAGGCACTGCTTTCGTTGAGCGTCACCCAAGCCTTCCTTAAACATTGCAGCACGGTGCGAAACGTACCGTTTCGTTCTTCCTCAGTTGAGACCCAAATGTGAGTGTCGTCCATGTGATATACCACTTTGTTAATGCCTTGCCAAATGTTTGACATCTGCGTTTAGAAGTGTTCTGGAGCGGACGCTATTCTGAAAGGTTGTCTGTTAAAATAAATCCTTCAAAACGGTGTAATGAAGGTGGTGAGCTTCTTAGTTCCTTCGTCCAGCGGAATTTGCCAAAATCCTGAAATTGCATCGAGCTTTGAGAATATTTTTGCACCGTGAAGCAATCCAGTGTGTGTTGTCGGCGAAGATAATTGGGTGCCATCCTCTCAGTACGTGATGGGTGAAGGCAGTGAACTCCACGCAGATTCTGACTTCCCCGGTCGGGTTTGGCACGGCTACCATCGGTGCATACTATTCGGTTGGTTCGTCGACAGATAATATTACACCGATGCTTTTCATTCCTGTAGCTCCATCCTTGTTTTTTTCCTTACAGGGGAATAAGAATGTGGCGTGGATAGTTGATGAAACTTAGTTCCGTTTCTTCGCGTAGTCGAATGCAGTGCTCCTTCTACAGCTCGCCGAGACCTCGAAAACGTGAAAGAAATTCGTCTTTCGGGGTTTCCTTTTGAGCGATGATTTTGACGAATGTTAGAATCTTTAATTTCCTTTATGTCCGGCTTGCCGAGCAAGGATGTGTGGACATTGTCTAGCACGTAAACTTCTTGGATATTTTCCCGGTCGCGGTAGACGAGTTTGAGTCGTGCTACGCTTCAAGTCGTGATGAGCTTTACATGAGGCTCGTAAAGCCGACGAGGAGCTTCGGTCAGCGGAGGTTGACGCTTCAGCATCTTGAATGTGCCTGTGATAGGACAGTTTCGTCGGCGCCTGTATCGATTTTGAATTTACCAAGTGACCTTGGACCGGAATTGTATACTCCCATGCTGGAGTTTCGGAGGACTTGATAACTCCTAAAAATCCAGGATCGCTGTATGTTTCGGGTGCTCCAACAAAACCGACGGGTCGAGACCTCTATAGAGACGAATAATGTAATTTATTGTGGCATGAATGGCACACTTCTGACCTCGATCGGCATTGGGCGCGGGCGTGCTGTTCTTTTCCGGACCGACGACTCGGTCTTTGAGCGCCGCTTTTGGACGAACATGAAGATGTTCTCGCTCTCACTTCGGAGTGAGATCGCTCATCGTTCCGGTGCATAGATTTAAAAAAGAAATGCTTAATCCAACCGCCTTTTTTTCTCTTGTTGACGCTCTGGGGCATATTTGTTGACTGTCAACTTGTCAGCATTGAGCTCAGCTTGCTGGTGACAAACGCTTTCCACTTGTCTTACGTCTTCAAGCGCCTTTTAAGGGGTAAGGTCCGCGTTGAGTTTCCGTCTTGCAGAGAGCTAGTGGTCTTCGATTCCAACCCCTAGACTATCTCTCACAAGCTATGGTAGCCTGGAGGCTATCATATTCACAGTGATTCGAATGTGCGCAAAGCGGAGTGAGAAAATCCTCAGCATACTCGCCTTTCTGCTGGACTCTTGTGTTAAAACGAGCCCGTTCAAAGATGACGTTTCGCCCTGGGATAAGGTACTTGTCAAAGTTGTCCATTACTATTTATAACTTTTAGGCGTCCTCTTCAGAAAGCTGAATTGTGCCATAGATCTCTTCGGCCTCGTCTCCCATGATGTAGAGGAAGGCATCTATTTGGTGTGGCTCAGGCTTGGTGCAAAGTCAAGAGAACTCGAGTAAACGTTCAATATGTTTTCTACTTCAACCATTTGTTGGGAAATGATAAGCAAAATGCTTCTGGCGGTTGTATTTTGAAGCTTGCCCATCTTGGTCCCTCAGTTGAAGCCGAAAGTCCCCTAGACCAAAGTCGCGTACCTTCGCGTGGTTCCCTCTTCGGCGTGGCTTGTCCTGCTGAAGGGCTCTTGTAGTCGACTCATCGTTACCGGCATCCCACTTCTGACATCATGTTGTTTACTGCACCAAGGAAGGGCGCCACAGTAGATGTGCACGAGAAAGTGTTTAATATGAGGCGATAGGTTCAGAGCCGGAATTTTTTCTGAGCGCGGGGCGCGGGGCGCGAGGCCAGTCTTCATGTGTACGAGCGCGACGAACCGAACAGCTCTGCTGCTCGGTGTAGCTCTCTTCAACAGTTAGCACGTTTTGCAAAATATTCACTTTATAAATTCTATAAGCTCGTCAAATATATTACATTTACTAAAGCACAAAAGTATTTTAATACGTATAATGTAAAAAAAAATATAACGTGAGATTCATTTTTTTGCGAGACAAATAGCAAAAATATATATATATTGTTTAGTTTGCTATTGGGTACTGAATTTTTAGAATAGCTGTAGGTATTTGAGGCAGGTGAAATGCGACACCAGTTTTCAAAATTTAGTATTTATTAACTTCAGCAATAAATGATGAAAACAAGTTGATTGGTCGTTATATCACTCGCTGTAGAACTACAACAGAAAAATAAAATATAACTTTATCCATCCTGGTCTTAAGCTTGTATCTTTTTTGCATGAAGGGACTTAAGATATAAAACAAATATAGGAGGAGGTGTTGGAAGCATTATTGCGACATCAGTGTAACCGTCAGCTGCTTTAGAGGTAACAGTAACCACCACGTGCTATGGTAAGTTTTTTAACAATTAATGCCACTCTCTATTCTGACATATCAGCATTGAGGAGAAAAATGCTTTTTCATGCAAAAATACCTTACTTGTAAATTCGCGATGCTTGCTTTTACAGGCTATGCAGATTGAAATGCTCGGCGAGGAGTACAACTATTTATTCATGTCACTGGTGAGTTTTCACTCTGAAGAAATTGAATGCTCAAAGGCCTATTGTTGCATTGATATTAATTGGTTTTCTCAGATAGTGTATCGTCCCGTCAACGTAAACATTCATTGTTAATTGTGCTTTGCGCAACAATTATATGTTGCTCTTGCGCCCCCAAAGAAGAAAAAAAGGTTCGGAATTTTCGTAGGAACATTCAAACAAATTTATTGCTAAGAATGGGTTCTTTAAATATGCACAATCTTATAAAATTAGTAACATTATGGAAATGCATTGATATCTACTGTATAACCAGCAGTATAACTTTAAATAAGCCTCACTATATGCGTACAAGGCAAAAATGTTTAATTAAAAATGTTTTTATACAGAGCAGTAAGTTTGTACAAATTATGCTTAAAAAATCATGTTGATTTAAGGTATTTTAAATGTTATATTTGGTTTTGATTGTTATGAAATTAATAATCTCCAATAATGTAGTAGGAAGTTTTAAAGTAGGGCACACAATAGCTTTGCGTACGCAAAAAAGTGCGTCGTCATCCCCGTGCATGCACTACAAAAAATTCGTTCTTAAAATGTTTTTGAGGAACCAACAGCTCTCTCAGCTCATGAAGAAAGGTTTCACCTCAAATAGCATCAACCCCTGCCGCACTATGAAGGCAGCTGGGCGATTAAACACTTTTTCCAATCAAAAAAGAGCTTAAAAGAAGCCTTATAGGTTTTTCCCGAAGAACCCTTGCAGGGGTTGCTTAAACTAACGTTTTAGGGTGCTAACTATGGACGCGCCGAAAAACCCCTAAGAGTTCTTTTAAGGCCAGGTTTTTTTTTAAAGTGTGCGCCGAGCCCAAACCGTGATTTGTGTTTGCGCATGAATACGACGCAATTTTTGCGCGTACATACACTTCTTCTTATGCTATTCTAAAAATAGCTCGTAACACCATTTTATTAAGAGAGAGCCAGAACAAAATACACGAGAACTATTGACGAAGCTCGTACACACATGTTGTGTCTCATGAAAGGTGCTAGTTCCTTTATTCGTTAACCAAGTTTGATCGTAAGAATGTTGCACTTACTCATAGTTCGTTTTCTCTAAACAATTTTATTTTATTCTTGGCAGGCTGACATTATGATCGCGAGCGGTAGTTCTTCATAGCCTCGAAATAAAAACAGTTTCACTAGAAAAATGCTTATTTCAAGTATTTTTTTCGTCCTTCCTTCTCATTTATCCCACGTAATCAGGACTTTCACGTGGCAGACCTAAGCGACTTCATCTACGCCAAGGCCAATATTACGGCGCTGAGAATCGTTGACGTGGCAGATCCAGTAGCGGACATTTTTCAGAAAAAAATAGACGTCATTGAAGCGCTTAACAATCCGTCGCCCGCTCCAGCAGCCACTGCCGACGACGGAGAGGACGACTATGAAGGCAACGACGATGATGAAGTCAAGTTTCCTATGAAGTTAGAGGTAAGAATACAACGATTATATTTATTTCCCTAAAAATAAGGAGAATATGCTGGTGAGCAAAAACGCGCCCCCTCTTTTCACCGTGCATTACATGACAGGCGTTCTTCGTTCAGAATCAAATAAATAAACTAAATAAAACACAAAAATAAGAGCTTGTGATAAGTATCCTAGACGAATGACTTCGACACTTTCGATGTTCAACGTTTATTTTATATTATTAAACAGGTATTCTGCACTCTTTATTTCGAAGCGTAAACATTTGGCATCTGAGGTCGAATATATTGAATGCTTGGGAGAAGAGCGTGTTGGTTCAAGTGATGAATGAAGAAAGAATGAACAATTAACACTAGGACAACACAACCACATCTTTCATGTATATAATATATTGAAGTTTGTGGGTTGTAAATTTATGGCCGATAATTTTGGCATCACACACACAAGGAATTCTCTAGTGAATGTCGGAAATATATACTTGATGGTAGTTTTATTTCACAAAGAAGTGAAAATACATGTCATGCGTATTTCGCTCTATAAATGTACGTGGATTGATAAAATTTTGTGTTTCTAAAATAATAAATAGCTAATTCGCAATGAAAAAATTTATGTATGAATTATTTCCACGAATAGAGGAAGCTCTCAATATAAAAAGACAGACGAATGTATTGAAAGTAAGATATATTTTTCAAAGCAAAAGGGAGTATGATGTATCACATCAAAGTATGCGCACTAGTCCGCTGTAACCAATATTTTGTAAATCCATAATATTTGTTTTTTAATCTTGCCATTAACCAAGCCTCCTCCCAAAGTTGCACTGATTTGATATATGTGTGCTTTCTTCAAAAGTTGACGTGGGGACATTTTCTTGTTGTTGGATAATGTTATTTTTATGACAACAGCTGTAGCGCCCCAGAGAATGAAAATAAAAAAGTTATGTTTGCCATACACACATATTAAAACTATTATTTTTTTATTATGCTAAACACCATTCTGAGAACAATACTCGCGGAATCATAAAATAAATGTGTATAGATCACTTTTTAAAACTCACCTCAGCTAGGTAAATTAAAATAAATATATATATATATATATATATATATATATATATATATATATATAAAAGTTTTACGCTTTGTTATATATTTTTCTGAAACAAAACTTTGAATGGAATATTCACCGTTTCACCATTTACAAAAGCAAACCTGAGCGTGCGAACTAAACAGCCCAGCACATGCATGTTCGTCGCTTCGAAAAGCAAGCAAAGCCCGCGCAATATGACAGAATGCTTAAAATTACACCGACCAGAAGGCCATTTCTGAAATATTATTTAAAACGTAACAAAATGTTGAGTGCCTTTTTACATGTAGAGTACTTGGTTTGATTACTATAATGTAACTACATTATACGGTAAGTGATTCAAGGTCGTGAAAATCTCGTAGCTTGGCCTGTGAGACTGTAGATTACGCTACAAATAAAACATTCTGCCACAATTACCTACTAGAGCACATTCACTCTTTCACCCCGTTTATCGAACAGTTGACCTAACGTGCATCAAGGCAGCATCCCTGCCATGGCAGCAGCAAAGACAGGGCCAGGTCTAAGCCTCACACGTCCATCCCCGATGTCCAGAAGATAGGATGGCGGATAGGTGGTAATATTTTATCACGGAGATATTGCACTCATAGCGCTGTCAACCACCGTGCTTCTCTGGCATCGTAAAAAAGCCCCATAAAACGATCTTTTTATCCCCGTAATTATTCAGAGGGGCGCCCGCGGGGGATAATGCAAATGTTCGGGAGAAGAACACCACGCGCCCGAGGAGCGATATATCCGATCTAATACCGCGCCTTAATTGCACGTGCGCCGAGGCGAGGATAAGCGAGGATCGTGACATCCGTGTTAAGAAGTCGAGCCTCGTTTACGTCGAGGGTTCTCCCGCTGCGCTTTTGTGCCAGAGTGCATTGTCCCGAGATACGTGTATAAGAAAGTATACGTCCAGCGGGGCTGCGAGGCGTGAGGCATTGAAGATCCAAAGAATGTCGTAAATTTGGCGTCGATATCTGATGCTGATTTTTTTTTCGCTGTTGGCTATATGTTTTATACTTAAACCGTAAAGATCGCCTAGTTTGACCTAATATATGTCATAAATATAAAAAGCGCAGATGAATACGGGGATTACATCTCATCCGCAGCTTCAACATTGTCTTTCTAGATTTTGTTTTAGTCTTTACAAATTTTGAATTAAGGATGTCACAAATGACCAAGACTATTATTTATAAAGCATGTAATATTTGAGCTTTACTGGCTGATTAAAAGAAGTTATATGATTACGGGGCATAATTTCCATAACCACAGTTCGGTTATTGAAATAATATTTGTTAAATATATAAGTAGTAGCAACAAGTATTTGATTCGAATCACAAACTATCTTAGTGTAACTCAAAACTGCTAAACTAGCAAAACTAAAAATACCTTCAGCGGGTGGGAATCGCAGTGGTGGGCTAAAGTAATCACCCGCTCAACAGGCGCAAGGCTGCGCCTCTGCCTGATGCACGCGCAATGCTGCGCGTGCGAAGACGCGCCTGCGCTGTTTTGCCATCTCTAATGATTGGCTTTGTCGCATGTTCATTTTTGTGCCTTTTGCACGAGTGATAATTTTGGACAAGTACCTTTCATTCCATGAACTCGTAACCTTTATGAATTCTATTGATTTAGTGGTCTTCGATGACGTTAAGAAAGCTTGTAATTGTAGCCACATGTTTATTTTGAGTAACTGAAAAGCTAAGTTACAAATTCTAGTTAAATATCCAACTTATCATGACCATTAGCCTTTTATTTTATGGTCCCATGACCGTAGAACTCATATGCACAGACCGCGTTTGTGTTGCTTTGACGGCATTTTAAAACCGACACTTTAAAGCAAAAGCAAAAAAGAAAAAATGTTTGTACTTTTTGTGTGGGGTTAACAGGTACTTGTCCCAATACCAATATGGGTCCAAATTTGCTATCTTATAATTGAAACTAAACGCGTGATTTAAGGTAAAGCTAGAGAAACTTTCAGGCACAGAATGACTACGGCACATCCAAAGTTCCATAATAAAACCAATTTCTGCTTCGTTGCAGTGACGTGTATACCCACACTGTCTCCAAATACGTTTCTTCCATTTTATTTTACACTGTCAACATTTACTTCGTCGGTGATCAGTTATGATTTTTTTTACTTTCCAGAAGGCACTATTTAAGGGGAAATTCCAATTTAAAGCGAACAAGCTATTCCTGCGGCGCATTGTAGAACAGGGCTGCTGGGCACTATGCCCATTGACAGCATCGCGTAGTCTAAATTATAATGCTTGCTCCTAGTATATGTTTGCTGCCAAAACGTCAGCAATTACGCTTTAAATTACCTCCTGTAACAAAATGATCACTACCTAATTATTCGGCGCCAAATGTAATTCGACCTTCATTCACAAAGTGAGTTTCTTCTCCGATTACGTTTTCACGTTGTATGTACGTCACCTAATGTATGCACCGTGCCTTCTTAGTTTCTTTTGGCAGAGTATCATCTTCTTTCATTCAGTTCATTCCTGTCTCTCTAATAACGCTGCGACGTTCAATATTAATGCGGAGTTTTTATTGTTCGAATAATGATATTTGGACGGGTCATTTATTTATTTTATTTTCTAGCGGTAGAATAACGTAGTTTTTTATCTCTATTTGTAAAACTAGAATAGTAATGTCCAATATGCGCCAGTTTTGGGATTTGCATTTTAGCGCAATTAATCATGACAAACTACGAACTAAAGAATTAAAATAATTCATTTACAGAACTGACCATGTATGACACAATAAAAAAAACAATACAGGCGCCAAGAATTAATACTCTTGCTTCTTTATATAAGAAAGGTGGCCGACATGCGTATCAAAAATTAGCAACGTCGACAGACTTAAAATGCTTACGAAAGTATTCTATATTTCATCGCGGTGCCTATTAACACGAATACGTACACCGGAATACCATTCGTACTGAAGATCATTCTGAGACCAAACGAGCAGGTTGTACTACTTGCTTGACAGCGCGGGTTTTAGAAAAGAAAATACCTGCTAACAAAATCCATTAACTTCCAAACTACGCAGCTTTTCTTGCGGGACCTGAATGGCAATGAAGGGAACTTTCGTCGAATATCTGTTATCCCTGGGCTGAATGTTAGTCCTATGGGCAATTGGTAAAGAACCAAAATTGGTTCTTAAATAGCTTGATAATAAAATTTCGATGATTACATTTTAATGTTTTAGTTTCGGGGCATAATACAGACTGAAAACTGACGATCGACCTCATTATAATTTGGACATTACCTAAAATATTAACTTAAACATTCGTAGTGGGCGCAGGGGCGAGAAACCTCCTCCTTGCAGACGACTTGCTACCAAAACTGAGCTGGCAAAGCGCGCCCGTAATGTTGACCCTTCCTCTTTGTGCTTGCTCCACAACCCACGTGATTGCGACGCAGGTAATTTCTGTAGGTCCAGTCAAATGTCGATTTTAAAACAAACGTTCTATTCTATACAATGCAGAGTGTGTTTGATAAAATGTCCTTGGCGTGATATACATATAAAAAAGCGTCCCTGTATAAAGCATTTTGGGAGAACGTACACGTACCAGCAAAAACAAATTGGGCGCTGTTTTTTGTTTTTTTTGAAAGGATAGCGTACAAAGGGCAACTCTCAGGTGCCACCGGTAGTTCTAAGAGAATAAAAAAAACTCCCAGTTTTTTTTAAATTAAATCATCAGTGTCGTGTAGGTTTGGCTTGAAAGTTTCCTCAACTCTAATAAATTAGAAATATGCATCAATGACCTCTGTCATTCGTCCAGGTCGAAAGGCTCAGTCTCAGTCACATGATGCCTGTTAGAAATTGGTTCTGGCTTATTTTAAAATATATGTGGAATGGAAAAGTGGCCTTTCAATCAAGCGGGGTTTTTATCTACACATTTAGGTGTGCCAATAAAAACATATCTAAGTATATTCAACATGAGCTGCTATCACCTATGTGCATTTTAGATACTTCTACAATCTTGGTTGTATATTATAATCCTACAACAAAAACGAACATTAATGCTATTGTCATTTCGTTTGCAAATCTTTAAAACTATTCCATAATGAAAATCATTTTTCTGTAACTGTTCTTGAGTGGAAACATCTAGCTTCCTCGGAGTTTTTGCAGTAGGAATGAGAATACTGAAATTGATTCCTTCCACAAAGGACTCGGTCGTTCTTTGTGTCCTCAGTGCGAGATTATTAAGCTTGTAAATGGTGTGTTAATAGTGATAGGAACTGTAATCAATAAGAAACCTGATGACCGTGTTCATTAAAAAAAAGCACTTGGCTGAGGGTAGGAAAATGGTTCTATTGCACTTCTCCTTAAAATAATTGCGGAACCAAGCGTGCTCGTAGGTCTGGTTGGCGCTGTTCCCCACGCATCTAAAGCCGATTCAGAAGCAACAAGTATCCTGATTGCATTTGAAATGCAATCCCGCATATTATGGTGAGCCTCAGCATTCGTCGCTGTTTGACGACTTTTTGTTGGGGCTTCAACTTTACAGACCGAGAACGCCATGCTGTACGACGCCGTCAAGCTGTTCGCCCTCAGCATCGCCAGTTGGGGAGGTGGAAAGACCGTTCAACTCCCGTCGATCAACTGCCGCACAAAGAACGATGCGGATGCCACACGCAGTTCGGCGCTCAGGGACATCATGAAAAAGGTAATACCGCTTACGCAGCGCCTAAACGTACTTATCATAACTCCGTTTCCCATTATTACCGACGGTTTTGTCTCACCGGTTAGACGAATTGGACACAGGTAATACGGCGGGATGCTACGCTCTGTTCTGTGCTTGACCGGGGTTAACCGATAATAGTAAACGCGTACAGAGGACGAGCGTCGAGATGATGCCCTTTGGGGACTGCCTGACTGCATCCATTCAATGGTAGCGTTGCTGCGACCGGACTTAATAGGGAACTTTAGGGAACCGTTTTCGCAGAATCAATTCGGTACGACGGCCCCTCCTGTACGAACTGCGCATGCACTACCGCAGAAGACTCTCACATCCGCAGTTCGTACTGGACGCACCTTCGTACCGAATCAACATGTGCAAAAACGTTTCCCTAAAACTCCCTTATGTGAAAAGAACTGTGACGATTTGTCGTGTACATAATGACCTCTGACGACATCTCCATAGCATTCTGGCTGACACAAATTGCCGTTAAAACGGCGTTTCAATAAAGGGGGCATACACATGGAAAAAGCTTAATAGCTCCCTGAACATCAGAATAAAATTCATAATCTCTATTAAAAAGAGAAAAGCCCCGTGCATAGTTTGGTGAATGCAAGAATCCGAAGCTATATCAATATTTCAAGCGTATGTAAGCTCTTATAAAGATCGTGTATGTTCTCATACGCTATGGGAAGTATATGTATAACTTCTTTGACTGGAAAATCGAAAGCAAAAGGTATTTGACGAATGTAAGATGACAGAGGAGCAAATTAAAGGCCGGCGATGACCACTACAATATATAGTTATCTTAGTGAGCGAGTCATTGATGAATTATGCATGAAGATCCGAAAAAAGGGGGGGGGTGGACAGTAGCCACATAGCAATATATAATGCTACAAAAGTATGTTGTAGAGCAGCCTTGCATTTTTCTTCAATATATCAGGCGTCATATGTTTTAACATAGAAAGCGATCTTATGGGAAAATAAAAATGTAGCGCGTGAGGCATTTTTATGTTTTGTGAGAATAAGCTTACAACTTGACATAACCCCATTGCTGTGCAAAGGAAATGCCGTGAATACTAATTTTTCAGATTGAAGCCACATAGTTTTATGTATTAAAAATTAATTATCATTCCTTGAATGACACGTTTCAGCTGCCCTCGGTTGATTTGGCCTGTGCGGGTCTTGCATAGCACTGGCCAAATGTTTTCAGGATGATGCAAAATATAATTATGCCTTTGATGCAAAATATAAATTGTTTACTTCAAGGCCCGCTCAAATTGTATGGCCAGAGCTAATGCCATTCTTTAATCTAAAATTGTCGAAGTATCTATGCCGTTACAAACGAATGAATAAAAAAAACTGTCCCTCTCATTTTTGGCGAATAAAAATGAACCCCGAAATTTAACTCTCAGCGCTGATTTTATCAAAATCTAAGAAAACCGAATAAAGCTCTGAATTGGAGTTGTCTTCATATTAAGAAAACCACAAGCCTGGTCGGGGTGGAAAACTTTCTCTGCAGCTTAATTCTTGCGTTAACAGAGCCTCACAGTTTACTGTCCCCGAGGCAGCATGTGTCTTCGGTACTACGCCCTTTATCTCATGTCCTTCTCTTATCGGTACCGGTACGTTGTCTAAGCTTTCGGGTCGCGGGCACGTTCCCTGGAGGTTAGGCGATTCCGTTCCCGTGCCCTGACTTCCTCAGCAAAAGCCCTGATAAAAAGAAAAAAATTCTTCTTTGCTTGACACAAATGATTTCCACCGAAAAACAGCGAATTTTTGTGAAAAACTAAATCCTCCAAAACAGCCCGAATTAAAAAAGAAATTAATCCGGAAAACACGAAACCTTAGAAATTACCAAACGTAACTATAAAGCAAAAAATAAAGAAAGCTTGGTACGATTACAAAAAAAAGTATAAACACCCAGAAATAACATGCTAGGATTAGGTTAACGGAAGTAAAATGCAACAAAAGGGGAGCTGGCCTAGTTGGTTCATTACGTACTAAAAGCGAAAGAAAAAAGAAAAGGACGAAGACAGGATTGACGACAACACAAGACGCTTATTATATTTACGCCTATCCCGATAAGCGTTAGGAAATCATGGAGTCCACCAAAGGCTAATGCATGAATCACTACAGCGTGTTTGCCTCCCCCCCCCCTCCATCTGAGTATTAAAAATGGCCTCGTTGCAATGTAAGCGAAGAGAAGCTTGTACTATGTTAGGAAAATCAATAAAAAAACGCATAAGAAACATGCCACAATTAGGGAAATGATTTTCATATGCTTACGCGTACCCGATAAGCATGCGCGAGTCCGGTATCCGGGTAAAGGCTGGCACGTGAATTCCTGAGGCGTGTTCACTAAAGCCTCGAACCCCGCTGGCTCTGCCTCGAACACCCCTGTAACCGAGGCGACGTGACATCCATGGAAATATTCAAACGAACGTGGCGGAGGCGACCCTGTTGTCTTACCCTACTAGCTTCTCGGAATGCGCTTACGGGCAACATCTACCACCTTAGTGCTGGAAGGATTGCATTACTTTGGAAGTAGTGCATATTTAATCATTTTGCTTTCCTTCATTGATGGTTTTGTTTTAATAATTGTATGACCCTACTACAGCTTTATCAATTTTAATCTCGTATTAATAGAGCCTATTTGAAAGCACTTAATATCCATGTTCTTCAAGCAGACTTAAATGATATTTTGCGAATGGAGGGTGATTATTTTCTCGCTAAAAATATACCATAAATTTTTTGAAAGAAATATTTTTTAAATGTAAGAGAGTAGTTTACAATTCTATTTGCAATATATTTATAACGTCCTTGAAGTGCAACGGAAATTTGCCTACGTTGCAAAGAGAAGAAGTTTACACCTTTTCCGACGCATCGAACGCTCATTTTCTGGAACATCCATTGCCGCATCCAATATAATTGACTTAACATATTGTTGTCTCGGCGTTCAAATGTTCTGCTTGTATTACATGATACCTAATAGACGCATAAAATGGCGAGATTCCGTCCCTATGACTTGCCGTCATTCAAATATTTCTTCTTCGCCACGAAGTATTTAACGCCCCTAAGCCGTAATGTTGTTAACAAATGTGTTGTGATCAGATTGTTCCGTTTAAAAGTTAGGATATATATTGCATACTAAATACGCCAGTTTATTTACATATAAGCTGGGCGTACATTGAATAATTTTATAGAAAAAATGCTTAATAAGTAGAAGTTTCAGGACCTAGTTTAATCGGTTAAGGCGAGTTTTGAGATAACCACATTAAACTTGGCTGCAAAGTTCAGCTCCTTTGTCGGCAGGACTTTATGAGCTTTCAGTGGTTCGTTCAAATTAAATTTGCCTCGTAATGAAGCCAATTTAACCTCGAACAAAAGGTGCTCGTTTTACAAACGAAACTCATTGGAGTTAATAATTTTTTTAACTATGCTTTAATCAACAACCATTCTTAGACACACAAATGTATTTTTCTTGAGTAAAACAATCATATGAGCAGATGCGCGTACACTAAATGCGCTGAGATTCCCAAGAAACAGTGAGTAAAACAAATATTGAAATTATCTTGGATCTAACACAGCGCCATCTGAAAATGGAGCTGCAATATTTTATGCCGCCTTATCTCCGGAGTATTTCAGTATTATCGCTCACCACCTGGCATGCGCAATCATCAATATGTTTGCTGCCCATGTTCTTTCCGGATGACATATCAATCGCCGCAAATACAAGAACGAGCATAGTGACATATTCAACTCATTGAACAAACCATGTGCTACAACATCAAAAATTTGAAACCTCGTGACAAGTGCCGATTGTGTTTAGAACATTAAATGTGTTATCACACTCGTCATTTGATAAACGTTTCCAACCGTGAATTTGTGATTCCTAGGGATAAAACTCATTTGGAGAAGATGCGAACTCAGGAAAATAAAAACACTCCAGAGATGATGGAGTGGTTGAAACGCAAGGATGCCATTAACCGGCCAACAGCCTTGACTTGACCTGAGTAAGACTAATAATTGCATTTGTTGAATTAAGGAAGCATTAGACCAGACCCCATCTGACTACGTTAATGATCTTCAGAAGAGAAGAAACAAATAATAAATATAACTCAAGCTAGTGATTGCCACCGTCGTTTCAATATCGCGGCTGTCGACTGCTTAAAATGCACGTGCGATGAAAAGGTGAATCATCGTATTTCGAACGATACGAAATAAAGAAATCAAGGTGGTTGATTTTTTTTTTAATTTGATTTCTCTAGGATGACATGAAATTAAGGAACCTAAGCAACTTGACGCCCTTTACGAACTCAATTTTATGGTGTGACGTGCCGATGCGATGGTACAATCCATTTTATGGAGTGATTAATAGAATGTAGATTACCATGAAAACAATAGGAAGAAATTTCTTGAATCACTTGACGAATTGTTTGAACATTTATGTGCCACACGATCGAAAATGCTAACTACTGACGTTTGTCATAGTGCTACGTAGTGCATTCTTGCTTCATTATGTGAAGTCTCATTCTCAATTAGATCAATATGTCTGACCTAGAGCTTGGCATTTCCGAATCGCGTAATATCTCAACTGAGTGGAAACCATACGCCGTATTTCTATAATAATTAGAGTGTTTTGAGGCTCCTCCATAATACGTAAACACAAAACACATAGCTGTGATAAATGTTTTTGTACTTCCGCGTTTTAAAGGTATACACGAATGACTCTGAAACAATTAACAATGTTTTCAAACAAACGTCGAAGCCAAAAATCGTACGTCTGTTTGGGAGATACATGTCAGCATTAATAAACAATTAGTGATTGCTTGAACATATGACCCATACATAGGAGGTCATCCGCTTCTAGACGAGCTCTGTATGAACAGGGCAAGGTATTCATCCCAACAGTAATTCAAGAACAGAAGATACATTCCGATGATGGCCGCGAGTCCCAAGCGTAAGCCTCTGGTTCTGTTTGCTTTGGGCCAGTGAACATTTTTTTATATTTATTACCGTGGTGAAAATCCTCGTTTTACTACTAATTTTCTTCTACTCGATAAATTTGAAACGAAGTGTTGGCCGCAAAATGTAAGTATCACATACGTTTCACTTAAGAGAAAAATAAGTTCCCTCTTATTTTAGCTCACGAAACGACAAAGAAGGCGTCTTTAAGACAATACTGGGCCACTTTAGTTTTTGGTCTTCCAAAATATTCACATCATGGCTTCTACAAGAGCCAGCATATGGTATCCGTTTTTGCAGCTTTTCGATGAGCATTAGAAAAATATCACATTAAAACCTCCAGATAGCAGAATGCGGTTTCGTAGTTTTCTGGTTTTTAATGTCTTTAGGAAAATACATCAAATAGCTTACAAACGATACCATTCGTCTTGAAAAATGAACGTTTCAAATGATGTAAAATATACTTTTCCACAAATACCTTATTACGGTCGTATCTTTCCGATAGCAAGGGGTCGAAAGAATCTTGCCTTCGGAGTAATCACAATAATATATTTTATTGTGCTTCCCAAACAAAGAAAAAAAAATGTATTTCCCCAACCAGACGTACGATTTTTAGATTCAACGTTGGCTTGAAAGCCTTGTTAATTGGTTCAGAGTCGTTCGTGTATACATTTAAAACGCTTAATTACAAAAACATATATCACAGCTGGGTGTTTTGTGTTTTCGTATTCTGGAGGAGCCTCTAACCCCTCAAATTACTTTTTGACATATAGCGTAGGATTTCCACTGAGTTGAGATTTTACATGATTTGTAAATGCCAATCTCCAGGTCGGACACATTGCTCTAATCGGGAATGACATTTCACATAATGAAGCAAGAATGCACTACGTTGCATTATGACAAACGTCAGTAGTTAGCATTTTTGATCGTGTGGCACATAAATGGTTAAACAATTCGTGGAGTGATTCAAGTCATTCCTCCTTATTGTTTTAATGGTAATCCACATTCTATAAATCAATCCATAAAATTATTGTACCATCGCATCAGCTTCGTCAAAACCATAGAAATGAGTTCGTAAAAGGGGCCAAGTTGCTTGGGTTCCTTAATTTTATGTCATCCTAAAGAAATCAAATTTAAAAAAAATCAATCATTCTGTTTTGCTTATTTCGTATCGTTCAAAATACGATGATGCACCCTTTCATCACACGTTCATTTTAAGCAGTCGACAGCAGCGATAATAAAACGACGGTGGAATCCCGAGCTATGGTTTATTTATTTGTTTGTTTTTTCTCCTACTACAGTAAGTGAAGTGATTAGCACGTTCCTAAATCTTAAAAATAGCCGATCCCAGGATATAAATGGATTGCAAATTAAACCCATCAAATATGTCATTGATATAATTGCTCCTCCTCTCACGTACATTTTTAACCTTGTTTTAAAGTCCAGTGTTTTTCCAAAAGAAATGCAAAAGGCAAAGGTAACGGTGCTGCACAAAGGTGGTGACAAAAACAACCTCACTAATTACAGACCAATATAAATTTTACCGGTACTGTCTAAGGGTCTTGAGAAAAAAATTCATTCAAGACTAATTAACTTTCTTAACAAACACAATATTCTATCTAACTCACAATTTGGTTTTCGTAAACACAGATCAACAGAAACCGCACTGTTAACACAAAAAGAACTAATTGTTGAAGCATTTGAGACAAAAAAACTCGTACTTGGTATATTTATTGACCTCACCAAGGCGTTCGACCACATAAACCATAATATACTAAACCTTAAACTTCACGCTTATGATATTAGAGGAAGCGCAGCCTTATTAATTCAATCTTATTTGCAGCGTCGCTCTCAATGCGTTTGTATAAAATCTTCTTTTTCTCCACTTGATACTATTGCAACAGGTGTGCCCCAGGGCAGCATATTAGGCCCTCTTCTCTTCATACTTCACATTAATGACGTTTTCAACATAATGACATCAGCAAAAATAATAGCCTATGCCGATGATATGACTTTTCTTATTACTGGTACTGACCCGACTGATATGGTTTCAGAAGCAAATAGCTCTTTTAGAAATTTGCAAAGGTACATGGACGCAAATTGTCTGCAAATAAACCCTAATAAAACTAAAGCGATTTTCTTTAGACCCAGAAATAAATCACTTTGTAGGCCAACATATCTTCATCTAGACAACCAGAAAATAGAAGTTGTAAGTGAAATAAAATCCTTGGGCGTTTATTTTACCGAGCACCTCACACGGGACATTCATATAAATCACACCCGTACAAAGATAAATAGAATAAATGGCCTGATAAATAAACATAGATACAGCCTACCATGCAATATTAAAAAAAATGTTATACAATGCTCGCTCTTGTTGTTCCTCACCTAACATATTGTCATCTCATATGGGGTACAACTACGAAACATAACATACTTAACCTCATTCGTGCACAGAAAAAATCAATTAGAACAATAGCAAATCTCGCATGGAATGAGAGCACGGCTAATTATTTTCAGCAGTTAAACATTCTAAATATATCTTTCCTTTACAAACTCAGACTCACATGCCTTTACAGATCTGCTCTACTCGCAAACAACACCTTTATAATTGAATTTTTTAATCTAAACAAGCATCTCACAAGTCATAATACACGACATGCAGAACCATGGTTTGTGCCGACATCTCGTACATCATATGGACATCAATCAACAAGACACAATCTACCTCACTTACTAAACGAATTGATTAAATATCACGTCATACCTGAAAGTGTCACCAAGTTCCATATAATGTCCCTGTTTATGACTTTCACTAGCTCTGACTAACAAATTTTAACCCACACGTTTTTTGCTTGACCACTGCTTAATTTTTATTGTATGTGTGTAGTTTTGTTTTTGTTGTTTTATTATTTTTCTAAATGAGGGATTATAGAACATGTCATCACTACTCTTTCTGCCGTTTGTATCGGGGCAGGGACCTCGTCAAGTTGCTGTATGCAGCTTTTTGTCCTTGCCCCTCCGCTCCCTGGAGAGGAAATAAAGTATTATTATTACATCCGCATTAGTCGTACTCAGCTCAAGTCAACGCCGTTGGCCGGTTAATTGGATCCTTACGTCTCAACCACTCCATCATTTCTGGAATGTTTTTATTTTCCTAAGGTAGCGTCTTCTTGAAAGGAGTTTTATCCCTACGAATCACGGATTCACGATTGGGAACGTCTATCAAATGACGCGTGTGATAACGCATTTAATGTTCTAAATATTATCGGCACTAGTCACGAGGTTTCAAATGTTAATGTTGTAGCACATAGTTTGTTCAATGAGTTGAATATGTCAATATGTTCGTTCTTGTTTCTGCTGTGATTGACACCTCATCCGGAAAGAACATGGGCAGCGAAAATAATGATGATTGCGCAGGCCGGCTGGTGATCGATAATACTGAAAATCTCCGGAGATAAGAGGGCCTAAAAATATTAGCGCTGTGTTTTCAGAGGGCGTTGTGTTAGATCCCTTTTCTGCGTGCCCTCGACTCCGATGTTTTTCAGTATGAACATGAGTAGGTGTGTATTCTTAAAAAAAAAGGCAATTTCAGTATTTTATTTATTTATCGTTTCTTGGGAATCTCAACGCATTTAGTGCATACGAATCTTCTCATAACATTGTTTTACTCAAGAAAAAACTTTTGTGTATCTAAATATGGTTTTTGATTGAAGTATAATAAAAACAATCATGAACTCCAATGAGTTTAGTTTGACAAACGAGCACCTTTTGTCCAAGACTAAATTGACCTCACTGAGAAGCAAATTTAATTTGAACTAACCACTGAAAGCTCATAAAGTCCTACCGACACACACAAAAGAGCTGAACTTTGCAGCCAAGTTTAACGTGGTTAGCTCGAAACTCTCTTAACCGATTCAAGTAGGCCCTGAAACTTCTACTTATTAAGCATTTTTGTTTATAAAATATCTAATGTACGCCCAGCTTTTATTTAAATAAACTGCCAGCTTTGGTATGCCGTAAATATACCGACTTTTAAAAGGAACAATCTGCTCAGAACACTATCGTTAACTACATTACGGCTTAGGATAGTTAAACACTTCGTGGCGAAGAAGAAATATTTGGAACTACGCCAAGTCATATGTACGGAATCTCGCCATTTTATGTGCCTATTAGGTCTCATGTAATACATGCAGTACATCTGAACGCCGAGACAATAATATGTTAAGTCAAGTATCTTGAATGCGGCAATGAATGTACCAGAAAATGAGAGTTCGATGCGTCGGAAATGGTGTAAGTTTCGTTTCAGTACAGCGTAGGAAAATTTCCTTTGAACTTGAAGGACGTTATAAAATATTACAAATAAAATGCAAACTACGAACTCACGTTTATTAAATATTTTTGAACGAATTTATGGTATATTATGTTAGCTAGAAAATAATGATCTTTCATTCGCGAAGTGTATTTAAGGCTGGTTGAAGAACGTGGCTATTGAATGTTTTCAAAGCGGGTCTATTAATACGAGATTAAGTTTGATATAGCTGTAGTTGGGTAATACAATTCTTAAAACAAAACCATCAAAGAAGGAAAGCAAAGGGATTAAATATGCACTACTTCCAATGTAATAATACTTCCAGTACTAAGGTGGCAGATGTTGCCCGGAAGCGCATTCAGAGAAGCTTGTAGGGTAAGACAACAGGGTCAATTCCGCCAAGTTCGTATGCCTATTTTCATGGATGTCACGTCGCCTTAATTATAGGGGTGTTCGAGGCCGAGACAGGGGGAGGGGGGTTCTAGGCTTTGGTAAACTCGCCTGAGTAATTCATGCGCTAGTTCTTAGACGGTTACCGGACTTGCTCGTGCTTATAGGGTAAGTGTAAGCATTTTAACATCTTGAACTTAATTGTGCCATGTTTCTTATTTGTTTTTAGAGCGCAGCTCTTAGGCGCCCGTTTCCGGCTTGAGCGGCGTCGGCGTCGGCGTCGGCGTCAGCTTTGGCGTAACCACATGGTGCAATATGAGAAACGTCCCATGATGACGTCACACGTGACGTCGCGAATTGTCCCGTGCGTTGCATTATGGGACGTTCCCATCATGCAACGCGCGGAGGAGGAGGAGGAGAAAGGAGGAGGAGGAGGAAGAGGGAGGAGGAGAAGGGTGGAGGAAGAGGAGGGAGGAGGGGAGGAGTTGGAAGAGGAGGCGGAGGGGAGATGCCAGCTACCCGTTGTGCAGGCAAGTGATATCACCATTCATAACTCACAGAGAACCACTTATGAAAACGTAGTGCACTGGTTATCTAAGAGGCCATCAACAAGGGTACGGCTCTGTGGTGTACGGCCATCGATCTCTGTGGCACGTCAGACGAAGTTGGCAAATTGTGTGCCGCCAATCGCGCGTGAGAAGCCTCGTTTTGCTACTACTTTTGTTCTACTAAGTAAATTTGAAGGGAAGTGTTAGCCGCAGAATGTAATCGTCATAAACGTTACACTAACAAGAAAACTAAATTCCCTCTTATTTTAGCTTGCGAGATGACAAAAAAGGCGACGTTAAGACAATACTGGGCTACTATAGTTTTTGGTCTCCAAAATGGTCACATGATGGCTTCTACAAGAGCCACAATATGGTTTTCATTTTTGCAGCTTTTCCGTGAGCTTTAGATAAATGTCTCATTACAACCTCCAGATGGCAGAATGCTATCTCCTAGTTTTTGGCCTTTAATGTCTTTAGGAAAATACATAAAATAGCTTACGAACGATACCATTCATATAGAAAAATGGACGTTTAAACTTATATGAAATATACTTTTCCACAAATACCGTATTACGGTAATATCTTTCCGATAGCAAGGGGTCGAAAGAATCTTGGTTTCGGAGTAATCATAATAATATTTTATTTGCTTCCCAAACAAAAGGAGAGGCAAGATAAAAAGGAGAAAATTTGCAGCTCGCCGAGGCCCTGCTCGATGGCGTAAAGCAGCAGAAACCTTTTTTAAACAAAATAAATGAAAAGCCAAAAGTTATACCTTATTATATGCTTCAATATAAGAACTGAATCAAGACAATCGTTCTTTTTTTTGCAATACAGCATGCATAAAAGCAGCAATAATAAAAATATAATATAAGGTTACAAAAATAAACCAATATAGACATGCTTATTTATACGAGGGGCGTTCACAAAGTTCGTATCATTGTCACGAAAAAATAGAGATTCAGCAATCAAACTCAAGTAGGAGTTGAGACTTTCTCTACATGTTCGCCACCAAACGTTACCAACTTTCGCCAGCGATGGGACACATGTTGGAGGCCATTGTTTAAGAACTCCTCGTATTGAGTGTTCAGGAATCGCTTCATTTCAGCAATCACTTGGTCGTCGTCCTTGAATTGCTTTCCTCTTATCTGGCTACACTGGAAGCACCTGCGTCATTTAGCCACAGTTTCATAAACTTCGGCGTTGTCCCAGAACAGCGCTCCTAAATTGGAATGAACATCCTTTGCATTGCTTCCTTTCAAATGGAAAAAAAACGGATCACTGCATGTGCTTGACACAGACCGGTGGTGACATTTTGGTTTCGACTCCCTAGTGGCGTTCCGCGCTACTATAGCACGCGACGTGTACACTGTGTGAAAACTAGAGGGACAAGCGCTCATGTTGATGCCTGTTTTGTTCCACTTGTTTTAAATGTTTTATGCCGATAATATGAACTTTATGAACGCCCCTCGTATAACTGTTTCAAGTAGTACATCATGCAGGATACATTGATTTCTCATTAATATCTATATTTCGTCTTTCGAGTTCACTTATGAGTTCTGGCACTGAGTATTTTAGAGACGCTAAGATATAATTAGTGATGGGAGTGGGAAAAGACTTATTCTCGCCATGTCGAGTTACATACGAAACATTTGTTCCTACCAAACTTGATAATACAGCAGTAAAAAAGAAATTATGTTGTTTTATAACAGTATTACATATGGCCATCAAACGATGGTGTATGAAGTATTGATTTTCATATCTTTGTGTTTTTTCAAGTTCTTCAGACCATTGTAAAAAAGTAACATTTGAGACTATACTAAATACTTTGTTTAGTGTTAAAATCAGTTATGTTAAATTTTGCTTTTTATTGATGCCCCACGCTAGATCTCAGTAAACGTAGTGGCTATAGATCAAAGTGCAGCATAAAAGCAACCCTACTCTTACAGCAAGCAAAACGGGTTTTGGATATAAATACAACCGCTTTACCAACTTTCCGGTGAGTATATATTCTACTTGTCCATTCCAAGGAAAACAATCTTTTAAAAACACCACCAAAACTTTTCACATATTTAATACTTTATAATGAACTCAACATAACACTCTAACCTGACGAAACTTTTCACTTTCGTGGCCTAAATAGCACGCACCTAATTTTCCTTTTTTTGTGTTCAACTTGAAATCGTTAAATTTGTCGATAATTGAAAGTCGGCGTGAACTGCCTCCGCCCTACATTTAAACTCACAGGGATGTTTGACCTTTAATAAAAATTATGGTATCATTCTTACACGAAACAAAATTATTCTCTGCTCCACATTTTTCTAAATTATTGACAATTAACAAAACCAGAGCGGGCCCCGAACGCTTCCTTGGGGGACTGTATTCGGAATTCTACTTGTTTATTAATTATAGTTATTTTTTGCCAACAAACTAGGTCCAGTTATGCGGATACAATTCAAAAACGTTCAGTGCGGATCCACGAATTCCGTAGTTATCTAGCTTTTTTATAGTATAATATGGTTAACTACATTTAAGGCTTCAGAAAAAAGAAATCAATGTAGACATCTCATATAAGCTCTTTATTTTCGAAAGTTTTTAAAAGATCTTCCTTTGGCCTCGGCAGTGCTTATTCGGTTGAGCGCCGTTTCCAAAGAGCCATGATGAAAATCGGCGAGCACAAAATGTTCTTCTAGATAACAGACAATTTTGCTGTACATTATGTTTTCGAGATATTTAGTATATATATAACAGGGACATTTGTCTTTAATATTTCAACGCGTTTTATCGCCAGTCTTGAACGTGAGCACACCTTTTGAAACTTGTGGGGGGGGCCGCGAGGTTCAACCACGTTATTTAAAGCGAGGACACGGAACAAGACAACGAACTACGTGTCTGCCTGTCATGGCGGCTTCAGAGCATTTTCCTTTAGAGCTCTCCGAGGCGCGTGCGTGTACTGCCTCGCCCCATCTCTTTTATTTTGTTGAGAAAGATAGATCTGTGGGCCCGTTGCACCCTAGACCTGAATTTCTTTAGGAAAAACACCAGTAGAAAGTGAAATGTTGAATATGTAGGTTAATATGGGAGTAAATATATCAAGACAATACTTGGTTGCTTTAATGCTAAGACCACTAACATCGCGACTCTTGCAATTTTTAAAATGTTTAGACACTGCGAAGACCCATGATTAGCCTGTCGAATTGAAAAAAAAAATAGATTCAGTAAAATGCCATTTAATGTAGCCACAATGACCGAGTTTACTTTGTACCACCTCACTGTCCTCTGCAATATTGAATATATAACGATTACAAGTATGCGAAAGAAAACAACCGGAAAAAAAAATCTCCAAATTAATTTTCTCTAAAATGGGATTCCATATATGTAGATCAATCCCTCATATTTAGTAGTCCCCAATATATTGATATTATTGCCTGTCTCCTACCTTTTTTTTAACGATTTCTGTCATAGCTAATGTTAACTCGTCTATGGACTTTAATCAATTTATTTAGAGAAGTTAAGTCACCAGAGTTAATTGTTAAAAAAAATGCTGAAACAGCTATTATTTCTGTCTTTTCATTCAGAAACTCCTGAGTCCCCCACTGCACACGAATCATTTTACAATGTTTTACTGATTTGAATAGACAATTCTGGTCATAAAGATTTTTATATAACTCTTGAAATGCTTCATATAGAAGGTTGGTATCTGTTTAAAAAAAACGGGTTGCAGTCAACTGCACCTAAAGACGTTACAAAACTATCTAGTGTAGTGTCTGTTATATCTTGAACTTTGATAGTAATCGTCGCTTGGTATTTATTAGGTATCTGGGGTTTATTTATCAAAATAGATATAGGTACATGCTCAAGACATCAGTGCCGAGAGTATTAGTAATGGCCGAGGATTGATCGCGGTTGCTTATAAAAAAGCAATAAATGCAAATATTGGACTTATGACCCCTGTTGATCATGTTGCAGTAATTAAAAAAATAAAATCGATTACTAAAGTAAGGGCTTGTTTTTTCTTTTCAAAATATTTCTGTTAAACGTTCCACCAATGGAATAAAAAGTATACTTGCTTTCTGCTACGAAACCTCGAAGTCATTATCAAAGCTAATCAAATTGGCCACCCTTCCAGAATGTAGACGATAAAGTACAGCAAAAATATAGTTACCACAGCGCAAACACAAACAAATCCAAAAAACAGCAATGACCTGTTCACATTTATAATTATTTTGTAGAAGAAATGACTCGCCGAACGCCACCACCTTTTTTTTTATCATTACATTTCGGCAAATCGAAAAATTCAAGATTCATCTGAATAATATGTTTCTGAAAAGATAATAGCCGAGTATCCCATGTTTCCTAAAAATAACCTCATACAAGACCTAAACATGAGGGGACCTATACCGCTCACTAGCCTTCCTAAAATATTTAAACATGCTAATTTCGACCATAGAATGAGCGGTTCTAACATAGAGTTATTATAATGTACGCTAGAGGTTCAACTGGCGCTAGTGTCTATGCGACTTCCGTGACGCAAATTGAAGCAGACAGCAACCAGTCTACTTTTGCGGTGCTCCTGTGCATTCCTATGGGAAAACGCGCGTGCATTTTGCCTCTTCGCCGAAAAATAACACGGAACACTTTGGTTATTTGGGTCGTACCGAATAGTATGTACCTTGATTAACACTGTGAAAGTGTAATTGCTTTAGTTAGCGCATTTTTCTTCATCAGTGAACGATGTTTAACTTCGCTACATTTCAGTCCCAAACGTGTGTTCCGCAGCAGGTGTGTAAAAACAAGCGACGATTCGAAGCAAAATTACAATCGAAAGGAATATAGAGTGTGTTCAAGGCTCGCCAGCATTCCGGTGACGCTTATATATTGATAATATGCCAGTCCTGTCACTATATGAAAATGACCCCGTCGTGCATGAGCGGATAAAAACATTCAAAACGTAGAGAATAAAGTCCGTGGGCTATGAAAGGTGTCTCTTCGTATTGTTTTCTCTGCCGGGCAGCTTTTATCGGGCACTTGTTCTCAAAGATTTCGAGCGTGCGGGTGATATTTTGAACGTAGAACAAGCAGCTTCGCTCAGAGCAGAAAGAATAAAGCGGTACTTACTTATTTAAAATCGGAATAGATTACGTGGCCTTCAATTTATTTTGATCCTACATGCACGTGTAGTTACTGATCCAGTGTTACTGCGTAGTTCTTGCCGTCTTTCTTAATTTCCAGATGTTCTTCGTTCGTTTGGCACGTATATCCCCCACGCTGAAAAGCGCCGACGTCGTGTTCGCGCTAACAGTGTCCGACAGTGCACAAAAATACACGTACGAAGCCGTTTTAGCACCGTTTTTAATGCGATGAATTTGAAAGAAAAACGCCGTAACTGACCAATTATTTCGTCGGCCTGACTGAGAAATGTTCCAAGCTACCTAGTACGTACGAATTATTTGGGATATTTGCTCTTATGATCGAGCGCAGGGAGAAAATGCACTCACTTTTTCCCATAGAAATGCATTACCGGAAGTCAATTTTGGACTGGTTGCTGTCTGCTTCAATTTGCGTCAGCACACTAGCGCCAGTTGAACCTCTAGCGTACATTATAATAACTCTATGGTTCTAACACATCTTTCAGAATAAACGTTGCCAAAAAACATTGTTCAGTAACATTTACAATAGAGTTGAAATATCAATAAATTAAAGTTACATTTGCAGGCTTTCATTTGTAACTCACTCAGCTTACAGTTACTAAAAATTTAACTCAGTTACATTGGTGTTACTTGTAATGTATCACGTGATTACGAACACGCTGCTCAGTTCAAGAAGATGTATATGTTCGGACCCGTTCGAATTGTCCCACTATTCAAAACAGGTTTCAGGGAGGTAGCATAGAACTCAGGGCTAAAAATACATGAATCTCGAATAAATGTTTAATGTAAATCACTACAATCTATTGATAGGTGCAATAAAACGTCAAGAAACTCACTCGTTTAAAGAGAATGCATAAAAAAGATACGAAGACATATTAAAATGGAAAGAAGTTGAAGCAATAACGTTTTACTCTAATATTTATTTCCGCAGTAAAATAAATTAACCAGAAACAAACTTACACCTTGAAAAAGCATAGGGAATAAAAGCTCTTAAAGACTAAAAGCCCTGAAGAGGCATGTTAGCCTATGAGAACAAGACATGATCAAAAGTCTGGTCTGAGAAGATTGCACTATACTTCGTTATTACCAGGCGACCAATATTGAGCTGTCGTTTAACTGCTGCGCTGCTTGGTTGACTGGTGTTGTGCTTGACAAATACCGGCCCAAGAAGTAACAGGTCAAACATTTTCAAAAATGTAGCTAAGTTACAGTTGTAAGTTATACGGAATTGTAACTAAGGTACAATTACAGAATACATAAAAAATGTGACAAGAAAAGTTACGTTTATAATTATTTCATTGAAACTTGACAATATTTAATTACATAAAAAAACTAATCACAGAAACCCAAATAATTAACATAATAACTGTGCAGCTCTGGTACCTTTCAAAGTGAAGATCACAGGACTCTAGTTTTCTCCCGTATGCTACATGAATTGAGCAGACTTTCTACACTTTTACCATGAGCAAGCTCGGTAAAATATGCAATGATCCGATAGAAGTTCGAGATGAACAAATGCCCGCATCAAGCTTGCTCTAGATACCAATCGTGTTGAATTTTAAAAACCAATAGCTGCATAGTCACGTCGCATGACGCGCGCGTCATTTCAACGAGCGCATGGAGACGCATAAGCGTCAGGGATGGAAAATACAGAGTGGGTATAGAAGGCAAGATTCCTGCGATCAAAAGCTTGTAGGACGTGAAGCAAAAGCTCGTCTTGCAGTTCGAAAGCTTCTCTAATTCAAACCTTGCAAATTAACACATCAATAAAAAAGATAAAAGCACACTAGCATGATGTCATGTTATCACTACTGTTCGATGAATGCGAAAAGCGCAGGTTAGCTGTTTTGTGCAAAAATCATGATTCTCAGATGCTTCTCACAACATGAAAACAGTTTTGCCTGTCTCAACTAAAAAACAAATACAATTTGAGAGTTTAGCTGGCAAGTATTAGAACGCTTCGGCGAAGGGCCGATTACTAGTTTCAGCGAATGTAACGTTTGTCTCGCAACCTAAGCCGCAGTTACAGCAATCTCTAACCCACAAACAGGCGTAATTTACTTATCTGTGTATAAATATTTACGAAATTCAATATTTATTGTTGAAGTGAAGTAGCCACATTCATCGCAATGTTCCTCGGTGCCAAGACAAAAGAAAACGGCCACGATAATAGAGGAGAAAATAGCCTGTTTATACAGACTATACGCAACCAAGCGTTGCCATGAAGACAGAGAAACATGCGCACTGGGTTGCAGTGTTGAAACTAACGCGTTACAAGTAACGACGTAACTGGTAACGCGTTAGTTTTTTACTAACCTACTAATGTACTCGTTTGAATCACAAAAGAGTTACGATTAAAGTAATGCCTTTATTATTTTACGGTATTCCTATCAAATTACGTTACCTATTAATCGTTACTTTTTATTAAAAATGGCCGCATGATTGTTTGAAAATAAAACAATGCTTATTCTGTACACTTGCTAAAAGGGCCAAAGAAACACCAAAGAAAACAATGTATAAGTGGCGTCAGTTTTAAACTCTTTCTGAATACACTTTTAACGTTCCCACAACACAAAAGGCGTGAGATTATCGCCGCGCAAAACCCCTAGCTTCCTTGGTGCAGTCTTTGTATAAAAGCTGCTAGGATCACAGTCACCGTATCCTGAGCAGTCGTGAAGCTGGAAAGAGACATCCGTTCGGAAGGCAACAGTCTGCCGCCCTACGAGGATTTTGCCTCAGCGTCCCTAGCTACTCTATTTGGTCAGAGCCTCTCTTCAAAACAAATGAATTCGCGTTCTGTCCACAACAGAAGGGACAAACTTCAAGTATGGAAGCCATGGCGTTCCCACGCTTTGAACCAAAACAAGTGTATCAGCGGTGGCCAGGTGCTGACGTGTCGTTAATTGTAAATGCGAGGTTGGTTTGTGAAAGAATAAAATATCGTTTATTTTTTCAAACTAACTTTGATTACAATAAGAGGTCTATGTTGCGTCCGTTACGTAGTGTGCATCCGATCGTTCGTTTCAGAGCGGGTTCTTCTTCCCATGCATAGTGGTATGGGCAAGGTTCAGTTCTCCGCGTCACGCTCGCGAAGCGTCACGTGTTCGAGGAAATACATTACACATCCTGCCAACAGTGAATCTTTTATTGCCCTTATTAATGCAATGTGAATTTCATTGTTAGTATTTTGACGTTATGGAAAGTTTATTATTGTATGTTGCTTTGAATTGCTTTTTTGTTGCTGTTCTTGTGAGTTTCCAACGTATAAATCTGATGTGTACGCCGCTCCTCGGCTGTAATTCTCCGGCGTTTGAGAGTACAAATAAATAAATAAGTAAATAGTCAATCTGAACAAGTTTATTGTGGCCGAAGATATAGAGGCGGTTTATTATAAACAGCCGTCATATACTAACAGTGAAACGAAAAGTAACGTTTGAAAAACGTAAAAGTAACGTCCATTAGTCGTGGCAAATAACAACACCGGTATTTCGTTACATTTGCCAAATGGTAATGGAGCTCTGTAACGCGTTAGCTTTTTCCCAAGCTAACGAGTAATGCTATTTCGTGACACTTTCGGTAACGGCCATAACACTCCTGGATTGCTGGATCATCGGGACCTGCGGGGCAAATCCTGATGATCCTTCAAAGGACGGGAGCTTTTTCTTTAGTGCGAATTCTGCTCCCAGCAATACGATACTTCAAATGAAAAAAAAAAAAACTTTTGATAGCGATTTTAATGTTGCTGGATGCCATTTCCCTCTTACGTAGCTTTCTGTGTTTCGTAAACATCTGTGCAATTTTACGCGCGGCCGGGCACTATTTTTGAAGCATAAGCAGGATAGAGAACGCTAGGGATGTCGTAAGTTTCCTCCCTCGAGCTATCAAGGCATGATATACAATATCATGCATGAGCGAATATATATGCATTATTCCTAGAGCATATCGTGCTGGATATGTCGTCAGTTCCTTCCATCGTGCTGACAAGACATGAAAGACAACTCAGACTCCCACTTCAGCGAGCATGTTTATACCATTTTTTGGTAATTCGTGTTTGGGCTGAAAATACTACCGTCCTGTTGCTAGCTTTTTCTTATTTATAAAAATAAAGAAACTCTTTTTGTTAGTATCTGGTGTCTTAGCGATTCTGGCCAGAATTTATAGGATATATAATGCTCATTTTCCGCAGGTTGCATTCGACGGTTTGACAGGCACCGTAAAATTCGACGAGCATGGTTTCCGGAAAGACTTCCAGCTGTACGTCACCGAGCTTGGTACCGATGGACTTGAAGAGGTATACTTTCACGATTTCTACATACGACTATTTCCACAATGCACTGTTTGGTTGTCTACGGGGAACAGGCGCAGTAGTATTGACATAATCCCGCAAGTGAGAGTGAAGAGTATTCTGCTACGGGGTGCAAAATATCTATTCCCATTTCCGAAGATTTGCTTCAAACATATTTGCCGGGACCACAGACTGAACTAGGAGCCGCCAAGTTCAATCACGAGCAGGTTAGAAAGCGCGTGATACATCTAGCCAGTGTTCATCGGTACGCTGATTTCATTGAACTGATGGACACACCGTTATACCTCACGTGGTTTCTAACTAGCTTGTGACTGGAGCCGGTGGTTCGTTTGCTTCGGCTGTAGTGCATTGTTGGGTGAAACAAATTACATACCTCGTGCAAGTTCTTCCGCTCCTTGCGCACCTCGTGCATTTGTTTACCCACTCCCTCAACGAATGAAGCACAGATCTAGCGTCTATACCTGACTTGATACCGCTCGTCCCCTACGCGTTCTGTATGTTGTCCTCTGATTGGCGTACAACCTTTTTGTAGCAGGGTTCTTTGGGGTTAATAATTGACAAGATACGATGTCCTCTTGCTTTCTTAAATACATGTATTTACAAAAGAAATCAAAGAGTTCATATGCTTACAAAAGAAGAAAAAAGGAAACTTAGTTAAAGAAATGAAAGAAATGGAAATGCAACAGTCACCATGTCTTTGAACAACCGTGCGCGGCAGCAGGTCTGGTGTCTGGAGCCGTCCTGTCGGCCCCGGTTGTAGCTGGCAGTCAGGAACGGGGAGCGGTTGGCTTCCGTCGATGATCCCCAAGAGTCACCGCACCGAGCGCTCGCGCAGTAGGAAGCCGGGCAGCGTAGATCTCTATGCGCTGCCCTCGCTGGAACAGGCTGCTGGTCAGATCGCAGGAGCGAGGCCCGCCGATTCCTTGGTCAATGGTGTCGTTCGGCCCATGCACGTTCTCTCTGGCCAGTCCCTTCGCACGCTCTTCGTGCACGCACCTACAAATCCCTTC
>JAZHYW010024255.1:135000-165569 GCA_037355805.1 Ixodes ricinus
ACGGACAATGGAACGGGATGGTCGGAGAGCTTATTGATGGAGTAAGTTAGTAATATCTTTTGTGCTCTATCTCGTGACTTGCGAAGAATATTTTATTTTTTCATTTCGTGATGTATATTATACTCGGGAGAAAAACTTGCTGATAGGTTTTTATGGAAGTTAAAATGATAATTTAGATTAATTACTTATTCCTTGCTCACCATGCCTTCTTTATTTATAGAGCGATACATATGAGGTGAGGTGTGCGAAAGGGGGAAGCATTTAGGGTATAAGTGTTTTGTACAAGAATGGGGTATCTTGAATTCCATGCTGTCTGCTGAAACCTATTTTTAATTTGAAGAAGGCACGAACAATTTTGTTTCCTTTTCATTTCTCCTTTAATTTCTAGTCGTAAAACGTGCCAATCTAACACCCAATGAGATTTGATGACATATCGATATAAGGTTTGTCTAGGCTTTGTTCATACAAAACACCTTTGTATTGTTTTGTTTTTTGGACTTAGGTGGTGATCTCACGCTTTTATACTTTTATATGAAAAGCATAGTTTATGGGCAGTTGCAAATCGTAGAGCGGAATGTTAAAAAAAAACAAGTTAAGATGTCCCTTCAAGGCTTTCAATGCACTATCAGATCCTCGTTGTGCTGCTTAAAAACAATAGTTGAAGTGGGTACACCGCAGAAGCAGAACTGAGTCGATGGCAGTAGCTGAGCGCACAGTCACACTTAAATAAGAAGTACACTAGAACTACAGAAATAATAGGGTGTAAGGAGTCAAGGTACGTACTCTAAAATTAGTAGGGAAAATCTAAACTTGAAAGTTAAGGGCTCAAACGTTAACTAAATTCGTATTTTAGTGCAACATTTCCCCTTGTACGGATTCGGGGCGCAGTTTCCTTCTTGTGAAAAAAAAAAAAAACTAACAGCCAAGCTTAACTTTTTCGACTGCTGACGCCGACGCTGACGACCGATCTACTCAAAGGCTGGGCTTGTGGAGCCATTTTTGATCTGCACACAACGCAGACGACGCCATTTTGTTGAATACAAATACCTCCGTCGTCAGCTTGACGTCCATTCCGGGAAATGGCGCCTCAGGCACAACTTTCGGCTGACTTGAACATAGCTTCAGGGTGCGATTAAAAATATTGCCGCCCGCAAAGGCCGAGAAAGCAACGCTCGGTCACCGACATCTAGAAGATTCGCGTTCATTCTCGTACCAGACGTAACTTTCCACCTGCTTTGTTTTTCTCGAAAGTGCCAGTTAATCCTCGCACCGAGCGCGCGACGCTCGAGCCTTCCTTGCCGAACTTTCGAGATAGTGACGCACTGCAGATAAGCAGCTACCCGCGACCTTGTCGAGTCAGTCTCGCTCGCGCTCTCCGTTTCGCCGCCGAACCGCCGCCTGCTTTTCTGCTGCCTCGACGCTCTTTCGTTACTTATTTTTGGTTGGCACAAGTTCGCCCATTAAACCTTTATTTTCAGTTTACTCTTCGCCTACTCGTCGCCTTAATTCGTGACAATATAATGAATTTAGATCTAGGTTTTCACATAAAGCCTTGCAATTTCACGAGGTAATATGCACTAGAAGAATTCACCTTTGGATGAAAGTTTGAGCTCGTGATGTGCAGGTGGAAAGTTTCCCGGAAGGTTTTAGAGGGAGCCCATCAATTCATAACGCCCCATGTACTTTATATATAAAGCAATTTCCTCCACTGAACAAAGAAACACCTCGTGAACGAAAGTGATACTTTACAATATACCTTCAGTGCATTGCTGTTTTTCGAGAGTTCAAATGAATAATGTAATGCAGCTTGCCGTCTGCAGTCGTAGTGCCACCTAGGAACCGCACGTTACATTAAGCTTTTCGTAGTTACAGAATTTAGATTTTCGATATCTGTAAAATGTTTTGTTCCATTGAGAACATAATAGTTTGTTCTACTATAACACGATGAACGGGCCAAGAAGGTAGACACGAAAGTTTAGAAGAAGAAAAAACGGGCGTAGCGTTTTACTAGGCTGGTAAGTCTCGCACTATATGTGCAGGTAGTCCTTCATCTGTCAGATTACTCTTGTAAGAAAAAAACTTTCACAGCACTAAGTCCCTTCAAGAGATTAAGCAAAAACTGAAGAGTTTTTCCTGGGAAACCCGACGCTTCGCTACTAATCCGATTATGTTATTCTTTTGCCACTGAATCGCACGGCGGGATAGTAATTGGATGATTCTAGCTTTTTTATACTGGTATTTGTGATTCAAAAAGAACGTCTAATCTTTTTAGTGAGTTTGACGTCTATCCATTTTGGCACATCGCTAATTAGTACCGGCTCACCTCTCACATCAACTTTGGTTTTCTTGAGGAGACCCATACCTGAGGATACGATTTCCCAGAATTAGGGCATCCTGCAATCATCATTATGTACTCTGACATCGTGAATTCATCGTATTCTGTTCGTAAGTATTGCTGCAAAAAAACAAGAAGAAAAAACGTCAACTTCTTAAGTACTTTGTTTATTACCGGTGAGATTTGAAAGAGAGGCTTGATATATACGCCTAATCGTATTCAGCAGTAGTCTTGCTATAAATATTTTCCTAAATAAAACAACTGGCTCGAGGCTATCCGTTATACACTAAAAAAAAATCTTGTGCGATTGTTTGGCAATTTGAAACCCGGTGTTCATAAATAAAAAGCTCATAGACGAAGGGAAAAGCAAAAACGGAAGTTTATTTCACCTTCGATACTTAAACTGAAGGTTAAATTTTCATGTAATTTTTTTCAGCGGCCATTGTTAGTGGTATACGAGTATGTCCCCCGGTTCGGCGACGGTTTGAGCGAAAAAGAAAAGTTTCCCCGCTACATTTGACGGGAAAATTGATGTCACTTGACCTGACGTCGCGGGACCTATGAACAAATTCGGGTTCCCCACTTAATACAGAGGAAAAATCTACGTCACGTGACCTATTCACCAGTTTAGTTTTACCGCTAAATTTAGCGGAAAAATTGACAACACGTGACCTATGCACCAATTTTGTTTCCCCGCTAAATTTAGCGAAACTATTTACGTCACGTGACCTATGCATTAGTTCATTTTCCCCGCTAAATTTTCCCGGGAAAATATATGTCACGGGACCTAAAGACAAATTCAGGTTCCTCGCAAAATTTTTAGCGGAATAATTGACGTCAAGTCTCCTATTCACGGGTTTAGCTTCTCCGCTACATTTCGCGGGAAAATCGATGTCACGGTCTCTGACGTCACCGGACCTATGCTCAAATTCAGATTTCTCTCTAAATTTAGCGAAAAAATTGACGTCACGTAGTCTATGCATCAATTCACTTTCCACGCTAAGTTTGGCGGGAAAACACACCCCAACCTTGCTGCTGCTGTCTAAACGCACCACTTCGTGTATTCGTTGCGCAATCTTTTTTACTTGATCTATGATCTCGGCACTGCCAATTGTAGAATGAGATTCAACATCAAGATGTTCGGCAGCCTAATACTCTAACGCACAGCAGCTACGATTACGCATACGTGCTTTATCACTTTTCTAAAAGATTGTCAACAGAAATCGTATTACAGTTTCAATGAGCATAAGTGTTATAGGCCCTCATCTTGGTTTCTAAATTAACGGGCGTTCGACTGGCACCCATTTGTGTGCGTGCCAGTCCAGCACTAGATGCAGGTCAAATACCTCACGTGTATAGTCGTAGAGTATTGTTTAAATATTTGTCGCATTGCCAACCTATATACGGCTGCTAGGAAGAAAAAAAGAACGGTATTTTTCTCATCGAAAAAACATCACCCTAGGCCAGTTTTTGCCAGAATGTAAGAGGGGGGGGGGGGCACAGATGCCAAAATTTAGAAAGTATATAACCATTATTTAATTCTATATTTAGAATAGAGTTTTAAAAACTTTCAACGAGAGAAGAGGACGCGCTCGGACTAGCGTCGGCAACGTCTCTCAATGTATTCGCAGGCACTGTTAGTCGCCATTTCCAAGTAGAAAACTCGCAAAATTCCTTTTGACTTTCTAATTAGATAAGCGTTAGATGCGAAACATTCGAACATATTCCCAACCGTTAGTGCCAGGTTTAGGCAGAAACAAAACGTACGGTAACGTTTTTTTTTGTAGGTGAGAATATTATATATATTTTCTTTTAACTTTCAAACACCTGTATAATTGATATTGCATTGCTAGTCCTAGATCACCAAATCCTAAACCGAAATCTACTATATGTATCTTCTTAAACTACCAGTAATTTCTTACACAAGCGCCTCGCATATACATTATCTGGAGAATGATATAATACTGGGAAGTAAAGTGGAACGTTTTCTTCATTTGCCAATATGCAAAGAAAACAGCCGACAAAAGTGCTTTGAATTTGCCGCACAAAGTCTGGGTATTTGGGAAGGAACGCATTCGTGGCGCCATCTGTTAGTGTGATGCGGGACCATTATTGGCAAATGTGCGAGTGCCTAACCAATATTTTTACGCAGCCAAGACTCTGCGCGCCACCTCTCGAGTAGAGCTGGCAGTTTTTCGAAATGGCGCGAAAAGAAAGATCGAAGTCCAAGAGAAACGTTAGCATAATCGTTGTGATTCCCGCTGACTTCGAGTCTGGGATATCCTTAAAAGGTACAGCAAATTTCTGCTATTCGTTACGTTTTTAGAGCGCAGCTTAGGCGCCCGTTTCCGGCTTGGGCAACGCCGCCGTCAGCGTAATTGCGCGTTGCATTATGGGAAGTTTCCCATAATGACGTCACACGTGACATCACGAGGGCTACCCTCGTGAGGGTTACGAGGGTTACCCTCACGAGGGTCACGAGGGTTACCCCATGAGGGTTACGAGGGTTAGCCTCACGAGGGTCATGAGGGTTACGAGGGTTGCCCTCACAAGGGTCATGAGGGTTTCGAGGTTTACCGTCACAAGGGTTGCGAGGGTTAATTACCCTCAAAGGAGTTACCCTCATGAGGGTCACGAGGTTTACCCTCACGAGGGTTATGAGGGTTACTCTCACGAGGGACACGAGGGTTGCCCTCACGAGGGTTACGAAGGTTACCCACACGAGGGTCACTAGGGTTACCCTCACGAGGGTTATGAGTGTTACCCTCACGAGTGTGACGAGGTTACCCTCATTAGGGCTACTAGGGTTACTTTCACAATGGTCACGAGGGTTACTTTCACAAGGGTCAGGAGGGTTACCTCCACGAAGGTCACGAGGTTTACCCTCACGAGGTTCACGGAGTTGCCCTCACGAGGGTCACGAGGGTTACCCTCACGAGGGCCACAAGGTGTTACCCTCGTCAGGGTTTTGAGGGTTACCCAATAGGGGTCATGAGAGTTACCCTAGTGACGACGTCACGTGTGACGTTCCTTGACGTCACACGCATCTAGTATTGTCAATGTTCCCGTAAATTTAGCGGGAAATTTTTATCCTAGATTTGGCGGAAAAAATTCCCGCTAGATTTACGCTAGTGTTGTCACGTGTGACGTCACGAGGGTAAAATGTTCCCACTATATTTAGCGGAAAAATTTATCCGCTAAATTTAGCGAGGAGGAAGATGGGGCTACCCTCTCCTCTGTACCATCCCCTCCTCCTCCTCGAGAACTGCGCTCTAATTCGGCGTTACAGAAAGCTGTAAACATCTTTAATTTGTTAATTCGAGTTTTCATGAACAAATTAAAACAAATAAACATCTATGGCCCCCAAATGCCTCTTAGTTGCATTTTTATGCTGAAATAAAATACGTGCACATTATTTTATCCATAGTAAAAACTTGAATTCACGGTTATTAAAAGTTTCCGTTACACATGTACTCAATAAACGTTAAAATTCCTATCGAATGGCTCAGACCACACCTATTACAATTGTAAACACAAATCCGTAGTTTTTGGTTCTAAAAACAAACAAAAGAACATCTTAGAGAAGAGGTCACTAGTACAAATGAAACTGTTGTGTAAAAATATCCGAGGAACCAGAGTAAGTACACGGCTTCTTGCAACATTGAGCTAATAAAAAAAACAAAAAAACTCACCGATGACATTTAAGACTGCTTACGTATAGGAATGCTCAAGCATTATAGTCCCGCGGGTGCAATGCTTTCCAGTAATGTTTCTACACGTCGTAAAGTTGTTTCTACCAATATCCTATACGGCGTGTGTGTATTCGGTGGTGACATCAGGCTCCCCCACTGCGCTGGCGCAGCGCCCCCGCCGTCTTCACGGCTTCCGTGACGAAGCATCTGCGTTGCTGTGCTTTTCTTTGTTTTATTTCTGAGGCGCGTCCGCTTTGACCATAAGCGGTGCGTGCTTGATGACGCAATTTTCTGCACATCTTTCGGGCACAACTCCGACACCTTTTCGCGTAATGGAACATATAAGGCATTCGCCCTAAAATGTATAATTTGCAATACTTTTAGCGACCTCATTTTATTTAGTCAACAAGTATGACAACAGTGAAGTGTAAAATTTGTCTTTTAAGCATAAGAGCGCGAAAAGAAGTTCAACCCCAGAGAGGGTGGATAGAACGCCAATTTTGGTGGCTTATGAATTCACTATGCTGGTCAGGCGACTGTTTGAGTATACGATGTTCCATTTTTATTTCAAACAAATTGTTGTTTTCAGCCTAACCATTGTTATATTTTAAATTAATTACACTCGCTAATAAGAAAACAATTGTGTCGCCATTTTATGTTTTCTCAATCACCAAAATTCAAGGCAAAGGCCGCCATAAGTTGCCTCCTAAACAGGCTGTATTCGGCCTTGCTATTAACATAAGCATGATGTCAAGAAAGGCAGATTTACAATAGCACTAGCTCTCATTCTCTCTGTCCCTCGTAAAAGCAAAATAATTCTGAAAAATCGTGCGAATATTTCTTTAGAAAGTAACTCCTAATATTGCGGTTTTCTGTTTTGGCAGAAAGCGGACTTGGCCATGGCAGATCTGACCATCACAGAACAAAGGGAACGTGCGGTTGACTTTACTCTTCCGTTTATGAGCACGGGCCTTGCGATTGTCACAAAGAAAGGTGAACCTTTGAGGCCAGGCGGAATTTGGTCCTTCTTTCTACCGCTAACGCGAGAGGTAAAGTTCTACTTTTCATTTCGTTTCTGATAATTCTAAGAATACGGGATACATTTTTCTTTATCAGAAGACTACCTTTTGGTGGATCTTGTTTTTCCTTTACCTTCATTAGGAAAGTGTATGAGCTTTTATGTATCTGACTCTAAAATAAAGTAATCTTTATTGGGCAAGCGACCCTGCCAGTTATTTTATTTTAAATCAAAGCGGAGGAAAAATATTTTTTACAAACAGTTTTTGGTTTTCTAGTGATACACTTTAGTGACAATTTGTCGTTACGCAAATAAATATTGCTAATTTAGATATATGAATCGTTTTTTTCTGAAGCTGTCGTCAAACCTTTTTACCGGGTCCTGCCTTCGTGGGCTAGACGACCTCATGACTTTGTATTCGAATAAAACTTCGCTGAGCTGAGGCTGTTGTTTATGGACCTAACCGGCGAGAAAATATTACATCTTGCAGAACTAGGATTTTTACATAACTAATTTTTACTTATTTTATCAACTTCTTCTCCCTTCTTACTTGCTGTACTCCGTTCGTTTAACCTGGTAGGTTACCTCCAAGCTCAATTGAATTTCTTTACATTTTCAAATAAATTAGAACGCAGATATTTTTTTGTTTTAGTTCAGATATTAGATTTGTTTTCTTTCCTGCATTATTTAATATAAATTTCTGAACCAACTCTCAACGCATCTTTACCGCCCGACACAAACTAGCGATGACTACTTGCAAAACTATCATAGAGAAGATGAATATAGTCTTTTCGCAACACTTATGTCGAAAACGTACCCCTCGACTGACGATTTAGTTTGGCCCCTAGGTGTGGGTCTACGTCATCTTGGCGACGGCTTGCACAATATTCGTCATGTACATCGGCGCACGTCTCAGCTTCCGGGAATGGACGCTGGTGGAAGACGGCAAGGGCGAAGAATGTATGGAGAACAGGTTCAATCTCTTCAACTGTTTCCTCTTCGTGGTCACCACCCTGCTGCACCAGAGGATCACGCTGGATCCCAGGTGATGCTAATGTGTGGCTCCCAGTTGTGATCAAAACGAATAACATGTCACCTTATACGGGATATTCATGTCCATGTGATACGAGAGTCCTCCTGGCTAGTTTATTCGTATTTTTTACTCAGCATGTAAACTAACGCTTCTAAGTCTGCCTGCATAAACCAGTTTCTCAACGTATCGCGCTGTAATTTACTACAGAAGGGCAAGCAGGTGGTGGAAGTTCATTTTAAAAATATTAAGGAATAAGCGTACCTGGTTCAAAAAGACCAGCACAACACAAGAGCCACTTTTGGGGAAATTTACGCCGCAACTTTGCAGACGATGCACGCACAGAGAGACATGCTGCCGACAGACGGTGTATCCCGCGTCGAAGGAGCGCCTGCCGATTCGGGATGACAGCAGAAGATCTCGCAAAAGAACCCTAATCGGCCGGCGCTCCTCGACGCGGCATACGCCATCTGTCGACAGAACTTCTCTGTACGCCTGCATCATCCGCGAAGTTAAGGAGTAGATTGCACGAAACAAATTTTTTTGTGTATGTATTTTGAACGACGTCAGTTAATTCCTCGATTTTTACACTGTAAACATCCACCACCTGCTTGCACCTCTATAGTAAATTGCAGTGCAATCCGTTTAAAAAAGTGGTTTTTAGGGGCCGTCTAAAATGCCTTAGAAGCTGTAGCTCACATTCTGTAGTTACTGACTGTTACAAAAATGCAGGGTTTGGAAAGGCCCGAGCGTCTTATGACCAGATAAAAAAAAATATAGTAAAGGTACAGGCGAACTGGTGAATTTTAGCCACGTTGAAATAACCTAAGACTGGGTTAGAAGAAACACATCGAAACGTAGAAGGTACCGAAAATAGAGAGAACAACGTGTTAAGCGCAATCGTCCTCTTGATTGTTTGCCACTCTTATGTTTCGACGTCCCTTCTACCCCAGTTTCAGGTTAATTCAACATGGTATTATGCTCGCTCTACAGTCAATGAGGTTCCGGCATTATGTACAAATAATGCTGAAAAACAAAGAACAAAGCAACAATCGGTAAGGTAAAAAGCCGTGCCCGGCATCTATTACGCAGACGGCGACTCGAGTATGGGTGCCCCTTACGCTTGGGTTGGTTCGGAATTTAAATACCCATGTCATTTTTCCATACTTTGACAACAGCCTAAATTTTAAATTTCGAGATGCATGTTTTCGAAAGCAGATTGTTACCATAGAAGAAGCTATTGAAACAATAATAAGAAGAAAACTGGAAGCTGAACGAGTTACACATGAAAATGTATTCCATCTCACCGAAGCGTGGATCAATCCTAAGCCTAAAGGCGTAAGCTTCTTGGTTTAGAGCGGAACTCGACTATCCGAAAGATTATTTATTTATTGCATAGTCAGACGGAGCTGATAAGCTCCCTTTTTCGAAAAGACGTCTTATCAAAAAGTGAAGAAAATCGTGCCATTCGGCGCCGTGAATGCCATGTCCCCTTAGAAATAATGTATATTCGGGAAAGGAGCGAAAGGCGATTTCGAACACAATGGACAGCCTTCGACAATAGGCGCTAACGGTATTGCCAATATATACGTATAAGCAGTTATCCAAATATATAAATAACATGCACACTTCAACAAAAAAGTAATTGTTTTAGTTTTCTTTATGTTTGCAGTTAGGCAATTATTTTTTGTATTGTTTTGGTTGTCAGTCAAGCCGAACGTCGTTGTGAGGCCTCCCTGTTGGGAGCTGTAATCTGCTTATAATCTAAAATCTTTTTACCCAATATTTCTGTTCGAACTGAATGCAGTGCGAAATATAAGTAGAAATTAAAATTAATGGCTTATTTTGTTTTGAACGCAACTAAAATGTTTCAATAAAAATGTCAGCTTTTATTTCATCTGTGAGGGCTGATGCCGCAAAAAATTCAACATGAGTGGTAATGAACAAAATGTAAGGGCGCAAACGAGCTGGTGTAGATTGCACATGGTTGAAAAAACCCCGAGACTGCGGGTAAACGACACAACACTAAAAAGTCCTTTTAGTGTTGTGTCGTTTGCCCGCACTCTCGGGGTTTTTTCAACCATGAGTGGTAAATCGGATTTGGTTGAGCGTGTTTGGAACAGGAGCTCATTCAAGGGAATATTTATTATAGAAAGAATATTAAGTGAAATTATCTTGAGAGCGTCTAGTGACACGAGAATAAAAGCATATAGCTGTACATTACACAAGTTGAAACTGTTCACAAAATAAAGAAAGAAGGTACGAGACGCACTGATTTGAAATATTAATTATTCAAATTATACTGAAGTTTATAATACCAGTCAGTTCATTGCAGAAATTATGAAATACGCAGATTAGAAAATATGATCAACACTCAAATTACGGTGGTGATGCGGTGTAGCTGATTCACACTTAATAAAATAAATACAGCAGACACAAAAAAAGACGAAGTAGAAAAGTCAACTCAAGACAAGCACTGCTTTGGAGGGTGGACAAGCACTGTTTTCTAAGGGTGTACACAACATAAGCACTGTCTTTCGTACACCCTTCTACCCGCTCTTTCTCCTGTGCGATGTGTTCATTTTACTACGCAAAGACTAAAAAATCACCAAAACACGTTTCTTAAAAAAAAAAAAGCACGACCAGGAAAATAAATTAGGGTTTAATGTTAGCAACACGCTGAATTACAAGGACCAAAAAATGCTCTTTTACAGGCTTTAGTAAGTAATTCCTCAATACCTGCCAATCAGGGTGCAATGATGTCCCCATGATGGCAATTCTAGGCTCAAATGGCTTTAGTTATAGCAGAAATAGTGAAACAATACTTTGGAGCGAGATACAGTTAATTTCAGGAGGATATAAAAAAATTACTAAGCAGTGTTTGGGTAATAAATAGTTTGTAAAATACCAATAAAAAGGTGATGCCATATCTAAATTCTGAGAGAAAACGTCCAATCTTACTTTAAAATAACCATTTCCTTCTTTATTTATTTGTCTTGCGTCGAGAAACCTCAGGGGCCTAAATATTGGTACACACTCATATACCTATACACTTTCATAAAAAAAAAACACAAGAAACACAAAAAAAGCAAAAAGACAGAACACTGGTGTTAGTAAATGTGGATGGCTGGTGCACTTATATATTCCTGCTCACTCCGGAAAATGTCAACAACCGCACCCAGTGCTTAATATAGCTCTGAGTGTGTAAAATGGGGGAAAATGAACATATATCTTGTAAATATAACGTGTAGTGGTGACGACAGTTTACGTGAAGGACGTATAAAGAGAGCAGAAAAACAATTCTAGGGCAACGTATTCTGCTATGTACACGCTTATACAAAATAACGAATCTCGAAAACTCCGGCGAGCTATCTGAGTCTGCGAGTTTAGCTTAAGCAACATTAACTATTTCCTAAAAAAGAGCCGCGGACGGAAACAATGGTCTTACAAATTGCGTAAAAACTTTCTGCGCACACGTTCTAGGTCTTCACAGCTGATTACTCCCAGACAGCTCCGAAGTACAGAGCCAAACTCCAGTTTTTAATGCACCACAGAGGTCTAAGCCCGAGGGCACACCATCGAACCATGAGAATAATCGCAACATAAACCTGTCTACGAAAGACTGGATTTTTTTATTCGGTCTGTTATACGTTTTTATTAGTTTTTACTAGAAACAGACGCTTCGTATACTAATTTACGTCTGATGTACGTTTTGTATGCATTCGAACGACTTAAGTGTGAACTATTATTTTGAATGACACATACCGTTCGTGAAGCGTCCATAATTATCGCGCTGATAGGAATGAACCAGGGCATTGCAGAAGGGAAAATAAGTTTGAGGTATTTATAAGGAGCAGATGTTGATGTGGGTGAATGTTTAAAAAAATATGAGGGAAGGTGAAATGCGATTCAAAGCATCTATAAGGATGAGCTTTTTATATCAGTTCGTTTTAAAACTAACATGAGAAGAAGGATGCGTTAAAGGGGGCGGTCAATATTAAACTTTGATAGGATATATAAGAACGCCTAGTTATGGTGCCAGCTAACCACTTTGTAAGAAGCATCGCGCAACCAGACTCATGAGCATCTTTTCTTGAGCGAATCAAAAATATATATGAAGGCGAGCATTTCAAATGACAAAGCATATCAAATTATTTGAGAAAACAGCTACGATAAGCGCTTAGAGGGCACTGCATATGCAAATTTATTTCTATGGTTCCAACAAAGGCCGTATTGTACCGATCAAATGTTGCATGCGGCAGGTAACTAATAAAATATTCGTTAGATTACAATACCCTGTTCGAAGCATCCGAGGGGAAAGGTAAATGCACGGACATTGTATGGAATGAAAGCCGTTAGGGCTTCATATGCTAGTCGAACAATTAGCCAGCACTGTTCCCAGGAAGGTAAAAAGATATATCTAGAAACTTGTTTTACATTTTATCGTCATCGACGAGACACATAAGATTGCTCTTTTGAAGCAGCGGCATTGTGGAATATTGCTGTAGCCGCAGAAGTATTTTGTTTGCTTTGTCGGCGAAACAAACACAAATTTAATAAAAAAAGGCATTCTGAGGCATATTGTTTGGATGTACTTTTATTAACTGCACTTTCTTTCTGATAAATCTCTTTATTACTTCATCTGAAATAAACAAGGAATCCGCTTTTCTGTATCAGCGACTTCTTAAGTAGCGGTGTTCACTCTCGCAACGTAGAGTTGCAGATGCGTTGAAGCAAAGAAAGCGGGTTGGCGGGGCTGCTTCAATATGTTTCTAAGCCCTTTGATACTTTGCAACGTGCTCTGCAAGTAATAAAAACCAATATGCATTAAAAAAACCTCATTTACGCAGAATAAATACTACGACGCGAATTCGACCTCCTTGCACTAGTTTTGCACTCCCTAAAATCTGCAATGTTTCTGCAGCCGGCGAATATAACCGCTTGTAAGAAACATAACACTTTTTGACAAAAAAGCGCTATATAATATAGATATTGCGCGAGTTAGTCTCACCGTACCATTTCTAAAATGCTCGATTTTGTCACTTCGACACTCCGTTTGGGATGAGCGAGCCATGAGTGACATATCGAATAAATATGCAAATGTTTGTGCAGGTCTATACACTGTAAGCTTGGAAGAATAAACAGGTATGGACCAATGACAAACACTTAGTAGAGGTAGATGGTGCGAGACTATTAGGAGAAACAATGCTTGCCGAATTATTTTTGTTTCTCTCTAAGAATGGAAGAGCTGTCATTAAAAGTACTTGTGTGGTAGAGAGTGCTCAGCTGCGGCACAACCCAAAACGGTAGAACTTATACCAGGTAAATTTTCTTTCGATTATGCGAAATGGCCTCGATGCTGCATCCGAGCCAACAATGTAGTGCATTATACACGCCGGTCGTTTCTCTATAAGCGACATGTTGCGCGGGAATTCTTTCCATGATTGCTAGATAAGTGATAATATATATATTTTTAATACTTATTGTATGTGCATTACATTCACTGTTAAACATGCACACGACTTTTAAACTGCTAAAGTGGATCGTAGGCTATTGTGTAAAAAAATTTCATTTCAAAGACTACAAAAAGAAATTGCAGACGCAAGGAATCTTTTTATAATTCACCTAATTTGTATTGATGAAATAGTAGTAAATCAGCTTACTAGTGGAGATTTCCGATGGTGCGTGACATGGTTAATGTTGGTCCCCTAATTGCATGGGCGGGGGGAATCATGAGCATATACTAAATTCAGTCTTTTATATCTTCAGAGCTCCAGCCACCCGGGTGTTGGCAGGCTTCTGGTATTTCTTCACCTTTATCATTCTGGCCATCATTGTGAGCAACCTCTGTGAAAGCATTCTCTGGGAAGACGAAGGTCCGGACTACGACACTGCCCAGGAACTGCTCCGAGCGCGGGGTTTCACCTACCTGGTCGTGCAGCATGGGAGCACACAGAAATTTCTCCATGTAAGTGTGCCGCCGCGTTAGACGTTTTCTTCTTGAAACAACTTCCCATGATGCTATTTTTGAATCAATTTTACGGGAAGGAAGTGCGTATCTTGTATGCCAAAATTAAAAAAAAGGTTTTTGTTAATTTATTTGTGCAATAAAAGAAGTTCAATATGTTGACAAGACAACAATGATATTAAGCATAGTCTTAGAAAAACATCTTCCCAGGTTGCAAACTTTGAGTTCCCCCTGCGGGCATGGCTTCCCTTCATATTTTTTGTACTCATCTGTTAGAAAACAAGGTCTTCGTTAACATATTTGTGCAGTCAAAATACGTCTTATGTTCACTTGCTGAGCATGGCATTAGAGGTATTCTCGAAGAAGCATCCTTAGAGACTGCAACTTTTGATTCACCCCACGGGTATCTACAGCCTGCGTGATTTGTTAGCGGCATTCTTCTAAAAAGCATTTATTAAAGTATTGGGCGTAAAATCTACTTATCATGTTGACTGGTTGATCACAGTGTAAGATGCAGTCTGGAAGATGCATCTTCCCAGGATGCAACTTTTGAGTTCACCCTACGGGCACCTGCTTGCTCCATCCGGGATTTGCTGGATTCTTAGATGTTGAGGCCTGTGAGAATGCGTGTGTGCTTAAAAAATACCTGCAAGTTGACTGGATTATTGACACAAAAATGAGTAGTTCATTAATTTTCTGGAATTCTTGGTGTCCTTGCACAGGTAAATAGATTTTTAGTCAGTGACAGCCTAAGAAGCTAAGGGCGTAGCGAGCCCTGTGCATCTGCAATCGCAGCCAATAGGAGGCAGCATCGCCCCCTCCCTTGACGACCGAGGGCCACCACCCTCGGTCGTCGGCACTGAAGCAGACGACGCCACAGCGCTGATCCATGTTACAGCCAGAGCTCTGTGTTCACAGCAGTAATACGTTTATGAGTTCGCCCAATTCTGTCTATATTTTCCATTATTCTCAATGTATAGAGTTTGTGCTCTGAAAAGTCATGATCGCGTTTCGCTGTGCGTTTGCATGATCTGAGGGCTTTAGAAATCTTGAAAAATAAACAAAGGTTCAATGTCTTCAATGTAAAGAATAAAAAAAAAATTCAAGGCCCTACTGAAAGGTAACCTGCTGGGAACGCCAAACTTGGAAAGCCGAAATGTATTCTAACGACGTGTCTTTGTAGACTGCCTCGTGTGCTCGGACACGAGCCCTTGAAAGAACCGCGGTCCCAAGAAATAAAGAGCTTTCGTGAAATATGGACACAATTAGGCAAGACTTACGAGACAAATCAGCGTAATAAGCAGGTCGTTAGGAAACCCGAAATGACCGTATAGTGTCAATATACGCGTGTCATGTGGCGCTGGTGCAGTGTTCTTGTTTAATATAGCTGCAGATGCCTGGCACGCAGGGAGCTTGTTTGTTATTTTGAAGCTGCTTTCGCAGCAGAGCTACCGGTGGGTGCAGGAAGATATCTACATGTGAGACACAGTTAGCATGCACACAACATGGGCGTTTTCCCGGATTTTACTACGAAATAATATTGACCAGCAGGCAATTTTTACCGCCTAGGTTAGTGCCCCAAATAAGCACTTCCCAAGCAATATAATTCTTAAAACAGTCAATGCAATTTTAGCGAAAAAGAATACAGCTCTTGCTTGTTGGCGCTAGCAGTGTCGTGCAGTGTATACTGCGCGACGCAGCCAGCAAGAAGGCTAAATAAAATTTGTTGACATTTCCTTCAAAGAGAGTTTTAAAATATACTAAAATTAACGTCGAAAGTCGTTGCCCGTACATACCAGAGTTAACTGCGCATTGAATTTACATGACAGCCTTTCGGCCGTCAAACAGCGTGGGAGAAATCAATCTAAGGAAGTTTCGATTAGCCTAAAAATTGTGTTTGGCAAGCTTCGACACTGCAATTCAAAATGAAGGTATGGAGTACTGCATCTGTCTCTAAAAATATCGGAGTAAATGCTTACCAAAATAGAAAGTTGCCAGTGAAAAAACAAATTTTCTTATCGTTAAGTAAGGCGATCTACCATTTTATACTACACCATAAAAAGCATTTCAGTAATTCTTGGGGTGTTTTATTAGAATAAAAAAAAACGGAAGCAAAGTCAGTAATTTTTTCACTTGATTTGTAGTTTTTGTTGAGTCAAACATCCAAATGTCCATAAGTACGTTTTTGTTTTTCTTCATATTGACAAAATATTAAAGTACGCATCTGGGTCTTTGCCTGAAATAAAATTATTGCTATTGTTGTAACTCTTGATTAGGATAATTGTAGCGCCTAAGTAAAAATAAACAAACACCACTCAGAGTCATTTTGTCCTAAAAGTAAAAGTGGGAGCTTGCAAAGCACTGCATTGAGATTTATTTTAAGTGCGTGAGATCTATTTGACCTTCGCTGCATAAAAAACATAGGCATTACGACCGCCATGCCTGTGGCAGTCGCCATGCCTATGTACGTTTTATGCGAAATTGGCAGTCGCAAATTGCGACCGCCAATTTTGCTTGACGGACATTTTAAAAGTCTTCATGGCAGAAAAGTTTCAATAAGGAGACAACCTTATTACCGTGTAATGTACTCATTTACTTCAATCTTTTTCATGGCTATTACTTTTTCCATTGTAAGTGCCATTTATTTTGAATGACAGGTTGCTTTTCCGTTGTAACCACTTGTAGCAAAAGTAACATTTTACGAGCCAGAGCTTACTCGCTGAAAAGGACTATTATTCCATTGGAAAAAGGTGCAGGCGAAATGTCGGCAGTCATTCTGAGGATTCCAGGAGGTCCGTTTTAATTTATGAGTAACGAAGTCACTTCTGTGTTATGTTACAAAAAATAACAAATAATAACAAAGTCATGTGTCACTTTCTACACCTGTCTTACAAGTAATGTAGTTGCTTGTAACTGATTGAACTTTTTTTGTAAATGACATTCGCATTGCTTCGCGAACAAACTTAAGTCACGTGTATTCATTATTAATTTTAATAGTTACATAGCCAATAGCCTTCTGAATTCCGAGTCTTCCTAAATCGGCTGACAAACCATTTTTGTATTTTTTCTTCCGGCTACGTCATAGTTAAATTCGACCACATAAGCGCATATTTAACTACTTGGGACTTCTAATGGTAGCAGAAAGGAATGAGAGGAGAGGAGAACTTAATTTCCGCGTGTGATAATCTGGGCGTTCGGTATATTGGGAGGATTTTTATTGCTCGAAATGTCCTCAATGCACTAGAGACACTCAACCAACCATAACATGAGAGGACAGCTTCAGCTTGCGGACTTCAAACGTGCACGCGGCAGCTTTTCTACGTCCTTTGGAAAGCTTGCAGTTACAGGGCCCCTGGGAATTAAACGATATCTGCGCAGTAGCGCACAACTCATCTGGAATTGGACCTGCTGTAAATAGCTTTATTCTAGAGTTGTTTTCACGGAAATCACAGAGAAGATGGAAGCGAGCTAATTAACTTTCAACATTGTAAAACCCAAGACGTAAGACAAAAAAAAAGGGTGTTGTCCTTTTTTTTTTTGTCTTAGGTCGCGGGTTTTACTATGTTGCTTTCTCATTTTTTTACGAAGCCGTGATTTCCTCGAAGTGTCCGGTCCGGTTGTCGGAAAAGAACAGCCTCAGAATGACTGATGAAATTCGTATTAAAAGTGACGTTTCAAGGTAATACAATGTGCATGCAATTTAGGGTTTCAAATTGATGTCCTTTCAAACGTGAGCGCCGTCTAATAGCTATTGGGCTAATTATCCTTGTCCGCCATTTTGTGGGCACGCACTTTGAGCATGTAAGTGTACACGAGGGAAACGTCAGCATTCGGTGTGAGCTCGGCTCAGCTCGTAGTGAAAACAAGCGCAGCGGCAACGTTCGGAGAGGGCCCGGATCCTATTACGCGCTTAGTGCCCAAAAAGGCGATCACCAAAGTTGCTCGATGCGGTTTTGAATGGGGGTGTATTACTGAAGACACATAATGTCGCACGATGCGGATTTCTCTTCTTCGTTGAGACTGTAAATTACCAATGATTTTCCAGCGCAACTGAAATGTACACGTCGCTACAATGGTCAGATTAATACCCGTGCCAGACAACGCCCCAAAGCACATTTTCATGAACTATCCTTTCCGCTAAAGGGTATTCTGCTAAAGAAGCTGCTGTCGCAAGGACGGCAAAATGCAATTTACCACCGACATTGATTCCTTTCGGACTGGCCACACGAGGATAAAACCGAAACAAAAATATGATTTTATATTGGTTTAATCGTTTCAAACATTACAAGGTATTGCTTATTTTAAGGGGCAATTTTCGAAAGCCAATAATTCAAATCATAATGAAAAGAAGCATTTTCTAGATAGATTTCGTGTCATAGCCGGACACTGGGAGCCACGACAGTATGCTAAATGTACAGTGCAGTGAATTATTGCCTGCTCACTGAAACCTATGAATCATTGAAACTAGTACCTTCCCATGGTTAAAATCAGAAAACTATTTTTACGTGAGTTTAATGATTTAAACCAGAAACACCCGAAAGAGGAGTGAGCGCGCCGGCGAGTTGCTGAATAGCGCGATACGCGTGAGGAGGAAGAACATACAGACCGTCTCTGACACAGTTAGGGTTCTAATTACCAACAAAAGATTTTCAAGGGTAAAATATCGTCAACCAACGCCTGAAAAAAAATATCTTGAGGTCAGTTTTTTTTTCTTAAGTTTTTAACCTCAGAAAGACGAAATGATGCCTCAGCTCACATCCAATGCCGTTAGCGCCTACTGCGGAGAGTACTTCGTTTGTTCTAAAGGACGCTAGCGCGCTCCTTTTCCGAAAAGGATGCTTTAGGGGAAAGAACGTTTGCAGTGCCGTGTGGCACGGACTCCTTCTCCTTTTAGAAGATTGGCCTTTCTACTAAAGGTGCTTAAGCGGTCCGTCTGACAGTGGTATAACACAAGCAAGCATTAGTATGTATTTCAAGTTTTTATGCGGTAGAATTCTTTAGCTACCCCAAGCGGTTTTCGCAATACGGTATCTGGCCTCGAATGCTCCGTCCTCAAGATGAGGTCTACGACAACGTCGAGGACGATATCTAGGACGACGTCGAGGACGACATCTAGAACGTCGTCCTAGAGGTCGTCCTAGATGTCGCTTTTAAAGTCGACCTCTAGGACGTCGTTGTTGATGTTGTCCGTAAAGGTCGTCCTTAAGATCTCCCTAGAGGTTGTCCTAGAGGTAGTCCTGGACGGCGTCCTAGCAAACAGATAAACCCGCGCCAGCATACACGGAGAGCCAGTACCTGCACATTCACATTTGAACCCAAGCTACAAGACCATTATCGGTTTGAGTTGAGCAGGTTAGTACGTGGTCGATGATGGTGGCGATACAGCTTGAACATTAAACACCAACACTGTGACAGGACACGAGACACAGACTGAGCTGCAATGATAGTGGGGAAAGAGCTAGAACTTTAAACGATTACACATAGTCGAAGCAATCACCCAGTTTCTAAATGGCGCACTGCAGTCGCGCGGACGTCAATTGATTGCGTCATAAACAATTAATAAAATAAACTGTTTACTCAAAACTTGCGTCGCTATATTCACAGTGATCTGAGTCGTTTGTCGCATGACGAATGCTATCGCAATTCATAGACAACAAACAATATTGGTTTCTGCAGCCCATTTTATTTTCATAATGAAAGGTTAACATCTAAGTTACTAGAGCTGATAGCCAGTGGTAATTTTAAACACGAATCTAAGGGTAACTTTGGGCCTCGTCAATTTTCTTCTAAGTAAACTAATAAAAAACAAAAACACACAATTTTTTTTAGGTAGGCCTTGTCGCGCTGTTTGCGCACTCACATTTCGCTGGGGTCACTACTCATTGGAACTAGTCATTCCTTATTCAGATTTATGGAATACTGGTCACATAATGCATTGTCGCGCGCGCAGCTGGCCAAGTAGGCAGCGCGTCCTTGGGCGAACGGTTATCGTGTTTGGCTCCCACGCAAAGAGCCGAGGTTCGATGCTTAGTAGCGGAGGATGCGGATGGCACGTTTTAGGGGCGAAGCTTCTTAGGGTCTAGCCTTTGTCCATCCGTCCGGCGTCCGTGCTCACATCGATTGCACTGCCCACGTAGACAAAAATAACAAACCTGTGCGCCCGCAAGGGGGCTCAACGTTTATAGACGAGAGGGCGCTGCGGTCAAATGCTCAACTGCGTATATAACCACGATCCATACCACACATTCTCTTTCTGACATGGACCATTGACTTAAGCGGTGGAGATGCGTTCCCACGGCTTCTAGCGGATCCAAGCTGATCCGCTTGAAGAACCACTGGCTCTGCATCTCACCGGCCATAAAGTAGTAATAATGAAATCGACACGCAACCCGGAACTCAGCACTACCTATGAGCAATAAAACAAAATCAGCACCATCAGCACTACCTACGAACAATAAAATCAGTACCATCAGCACCACCAGAGCTTCGCCCCAATCAACATCATTCACCACGTGGAGATGCGGCTCTTTTTTGTTATTTTTCATATTTTCGTGTTCTGAAAATTTCGGCAACTCTGTTGCTTGTTCGAGGTCAGAATGTTGTACGCGCTAAATCTTCCACGCCGATTGTTTACGCCAACCACGCCTGTACAAGAGAGGCTCGGCGTGGAGAGCCGGAGTCAGTCTCGCCCTAGCGTTCGATCCTGCTGTTTCGCCACCATCGACACCGCGACGCTAGCCTTTGTCTATCTTTTGGCACAAGTTCGCCCCGTTAAACGTTTAGCTTGCTTAAGTTTTCATCGCCTCATCAATCGACCTTCGTGACGATAAGGTCTCCCATTGGTGTCTGAGACTTTCAGTTCCGCGATTGCTAGAACCAGGAAATAAAAGGACTCCAATAAACTTTCGTACATGTTCTCATGCGTTATATTATTAAGACCATGACGAAATAAGAAAGGACGAGGCTTATAAATAGCACAGTGCACTTTTAAGTGCTCATTTAATACAAGGTATTTTATCTATTAAATGAAGTAAACGACAAACTGATTGTGAATGAAGCCTGTGGGTCAGCTTTTCCGCGGAGCACGCGTATAATCAATCACCGCTTTTGACAGAATGATGCCGGTGATTGCCAGGGCAGAGATAATGTCTTTACGCAAAAATCTTATCTGTGATGATAGCATTTTCTCAGACTATGCTATCTTCGACCTCATTACTTACTATATTTTTTATGCAGAACGCGATAATTTTCTCTATGTGTGCTTTGCAGGGAAGTAGACGCAAGGGTATTGTTCAAAAGTAGTGTCTATTACTCTAGTATAATACGGCATGTATCTCAACTAAGTAAACACATTGTGCAGCGATTTTGTAGACGTTTTCTTGATTAGCGGGTGCCATCTTTTACCATAAACGCGTGATGCGTGTTTATGCAGGTTTTCAAAATGATTAGATCTTGAATAGCAAAAACATTCTGCAAACTCCCAAAAGGGCCTCTAGCAAGACTTGGCTAGTCCAGCCAGCGAATACTTCCAATGGGCCCTCTTGTCGCACTGAAGCTCTTCTAAGGGGTTCCATTTTTATATTTTGGTAGTAAATTCAAAATTCAACATGGTGCTCTTTTTTTTAAGTCCTGCACATATCTTATTTTACTTAAATCGGGGTCATTCTTTTTATCTGGGAACAGGATTCGAAGGTTCCGCTTCACCAGCGTATATCGTCCCTGGTGGAGAGAAACTATCGGAACCTGCCGACAAGCGTATCCGACGGACTCCAGCGCGTGAAGGATGAGGACAAGGTGGCCTTCGTCATGGAGACTGCGAGTGCTGCCTACGCAACGCAGGAGGACTGCAATTTCTCCAGGACGGATCCTTTCGTCTTTCATGCTGCCTACGGCTTCGCGACACCACGAGGTGAAAAGCAATTTTTAGAGATACATTCCGCACTCCCATTGATTGCAACGGTTGCTTGCATAGCCACGGTCTAATCCACTATTAGAGCGAACCGCCCCCCCCTCCCCCCAACGTCTCGCATTTAAACCCAAAGAGGGTGTTTTCTGCGTTGACACGTTGTACTGAAACCTGGCTCCCGCGCGGACTATATTTGTAACTCTAAGCCGCCTTAGGTGTGCCTGTTTTGTTCTACAGCAACATTTGCAGTGACTTGCGTTATATTTACTTGCGACTCCGTCTAACAACTTCCAACACTAGCCTCAAACGGTCGACCATTCGTGTTACGGCAAAACATAGCAAGGACGAATCAAAGCCCGTCTTTTTCGCTGGCACTGAATCCGTGCTGCTAGTTACCGATAATGAGAAGTCTCATTTATTGTTACCGACTTCCGGAGAAATCTAGAATTCGCAGTAGGACGAATTTGGTTTTGGAAACCAGATCTCAAGATAATTTATATTTTTTCTCCATATGCTCAAGAACGAGACGCTTATGAAGTAAAGGCAGAGTGGAGTGATCTGTCGCGACGCAACTGCTGCAGGTTTTAATATATAAAAAATGTCCTACCAACATGCATTTCCCCATAATACCCTGAAAGTGACACTTTTTAGAGACTTCAAGTTAGCTTTCATTCAACCGAGTCCGAATTCCAACAACAGCGAACACACGGAACGACATTTTGTAGGTCTGTTGCTTTCTTGTGCAGTAAACAATTGTGCGACAAACTTGATGTCGACTTTATGTCATGACTCGAAAAATAATAAAACAAATCATCGGCATGTTGTGTAAACGTGCATGTGAATGCTGAATTGTGGATTTCAAAGGCGTCTTAGATGTTTTCCGATTTGCATAGATGATTTCGGTTAATATAAAAAATACGTCCCCCTCTAAAATGGTAAGCACCATGTATGCATGATGCCAGAAGCCCTTCTTTAAGGTGATCTTATTTAAGCTTTCTTGAATTTTGCAACATTAGATGCCGTGTTTTTTCACGCGTTTCTCACTTTCTCGCTCGAAGTAACAAGCTCGGTGGCGGAACTGTTTTCATCACACCCTGTGCTATTAATTACGAGTACAAATAGCGCTTTACGACTTAAGAACGGCCTGAGGTACTTACGTTTATTTTTTTTACAGCAAGAGCACAGGCATCTTGTTGGCGTCTTGATGAACGCTAAGTCTCCAAGAACGCGCAATAAACACAAATTGCAAACCGAAGTTAAGTTCAAACGTGGCGCTGAGAACGCTGATATCTCTAAGACACGTTTCTAAACTTGTCGCGGGCACAAATATGGTTACGAGTGCCTCTACTACTAAGAATACAAGGATGGCCTCTATTTACTCACCATTTTGAGGCAGGTACTCTCAAAAAGGTAATTTTTCTCACTCTATCCCTTCATACACACGCCCACACGCGCGCGTGTTTGTGTTTGAGCGTGCGCCTGTGACTGTTCACGCGCGTGTACGTGCTTGTGTTTGTGTGTGTGTGCGCGTGCGTTTGTGAGCGGATGTGCATTCGCGTGTTGAGACAGAAAGTAAACATCGAGATTTTCTGCTGCGCTCAACGAGGTAGAAGGGCTTAGAGCGGTAAACCGGAGTTCCGGTCTGCACTCGAAAGTGACCCCCATAAGGCCGCTGCCATTGTACGCAAATTTGACCACTCGTCACGTGACCAAACCAAATACATTACATCACAGGAAAGATGGCAGCGCCCAGGTAGCGGCTGGCCCCAGCTGGGCCGGAGCTTGTCGGATGCTTTGTTCGTTGTCGTTCATGTCGGCGAGTTGATTTCAGATGTTCGGAAGCCGTCATATGAGGCTGGTTGAAAGCGACTTCAGAGTTAAGCGTGGTGTCTGACGTAGGTATAACGTAAAAATACGGAGGAACGATGTGCATTTCGCTGGTGAGCGACGGGGATATTGCCACGAAAGAGACAATTGGCCCTACGTTGCTCGGACCTCAATTAATTCCGGATACCGCTAGGATAAATTTTAAGGCGACGTTTCTGTGCTCTTGTTGAACATCGGAATCATCGAGGTTTGCAGTGAAGCGTCTGCACTATATTTGGATACAGTTTAGCGACGGAAATGGCTCGAGTCGTGCTTGGCAGTGTGCAATCGTGGTGCCGCCTCGTTCAAATGACCGAAGGCTCAATTTGGTTGTGAGGCGCCCCGGAGAGCTGCCTTCGAGCTGGTAGTTCCTGTGCCGTGCATTGGGTGATGTTGTGCTGCTTCCTAAATTTTTCTGTCGTAGACGTGCACTTTCACGGAGCACAGGTGTTACAGTTGGTATTGATTCCGCTTGTCTCGTCGCACGTTTCGTCGAAACAAGTTTCATCAGCACTGGTTACGCAAACTGCAAGCTGTATGGACATTTCATCGCGCGTGTTACCTACCCAGTCCACTGGTTCACGCCGCTTTGCGACGACAGTCTGCAGCGGCTCATTACCACAAAAGTGGTCCAACATCCATTTCAGTTTGGTTCGTCCACGGCAGTCGCCAAACCCCGAAGTAGAGGATTTATTCGGGCAGAATGCCACTAAAGCAATGCAGCGTCTTTTGTGGTCAGGATAGACTCTCTTCTGTCAGTTTTGTTATATCGTCACGGTTGCTAGCTCCGGTCCTCTCTTCTATAAATATTTACTATTCTGGAAAGTTCCAGGCCATGCTCAGCTGTCATCGTATGTTTTGGTGGAGGTGTTGGGTACATTACCCATAGCCCTCCACTCTGTGTGCACCCTGGGTGCTCCTCAGCCGAGTTGCCCAATAACGGGACAGGGGTGGCGGAAAGTCTCGCAGCTTAAACCCCCGATGAGCCGTGAACCAAGCCCTAACCCGAGCCCGGCAGAAAAACCGCAGACGAGTGAGTACCACAAGGACGAACCTCGGAAATACACCATGAAAAACCTGAAATCCGAGCCAGTCGCTGCTACCAGAAGAACCACCGGGATTCGGTCTTTTGCCAGAAAAACCGAAGCTGACTAAGCCAACAATGACAAACCTGTAACAGCAAACCATGTCCACTCCCACCATTGTTTGCATGCCAGCCGCACCTCACACTCCAACGCCCTTTCAAGCAAGGTGCATGAAGACGTCGAGGGCTGGATTGAACAACATGACCGTGTCGCCCGCTACAGTGGGTGGACAGGCAACCAGCTTCTGCAGAACCTATATTTCTCGTGGAAGAAACTGCCAGGCACTGGTTTGAGAACCACGAATCCATCTCAACGCAGTGGGAAGTTTGCAAGATCGAGCTGAAGTGCACGCCACCATTGACGAGAGCGAGAGCCGAATTTCTGATTCTCTCTAGGGCACGGCCCCAACGAGAGCGTCACCGCCTTCGTGGATGATGTTTTGCGCCTGATCGAGTATCCACGCCAACACTGATGCTACAGAAGAAAATAGGCTAAGAATCCCATGTCCTTCATGTGAGGGACAACACCTTCGGCAGCCTTGTCCGCAACCCTATGACAACAGTCGAAGGGTTCATATCACCGAGGCTTCACAACATTGAAGGTACACTGCAGGCGCGAGCCTGTCACTATCAACAACTCCCCAGCGTCTCGATACTCGAGTCGTCCAGCTGCAACTTCGACACCAGCCTCCCAGGCAACCGCGACATCATCCACGGCGTTGTCCGGGAGGTGATCAGGAAGCTGCTTCCTGCCATCAGTTGCCCAGCGTTTATTTTGATTGCCGAGATTGTTTCGAAACAAGTTCTACAGGCATTTCAACTGGAGAAGTCTTCCAGCGAAGCGGAATCTGACGAACCGATGGCGATTTCTGCCACAAAGTCACGACGTCCGCCACCGGCTACCCGTTAGTATTCAGTGCCAATTCAACGAGACACCCCAACGCCGAAGCATTCTCGACATTGGATGTAGGTCTGCGCTGAACAAAGTACACCGAGGAAAACGGAGGTGTTGCGAATGGCCGACCGAAAACCACTCTGCTACCACTGCATGAGGCCGACCATGTCTACCGGAGTTGCCCATACCAATGAATTGGCCTGCGAGGGTTCGTGCCGAACGACCCTAGACCACGTCTCGAGGAGCGACCGCGGGACATTAAGGATTATCTTTGGCGGCCTTTGTCCTTGGTGCCCACATTACCCCGAAGCACCTGACCCCCATCACCTTGACGGGAGGCAAGCACGACACAGCAGGTCAGCGGCAATGCAATGACAGTTGATTTTGTGTCGGTTGTCGTCCAAGGACAATACGTAATAATTTGCTGAAACCAATTATCTGTGTCGACTCAACGAACCACACAATTTCCAACTTCGAGAGAGAATGCCTCAAGGTGTAAAGGATGACACCAAGTATCGGGGGATGCTTGAAAGTGAAGTCGGTGATGCTTGGTGTCCATCAAAGTTTGACACCAAGCATCAGCCGACTTCACTTTGCCACACGAGACTTACACAAGTTGCAGTGGTCGCGGGATGCAGAAGAAATCGCCATTACGAAATTGAAGTGAAATGGCTTGGATAGCAAACAAACATTGTTGCCAGCCATCAAGTCAACGGTACAGCAGCGAAAGGCACAGCCACGTAAGCAATACATGCCCGAGCATGCTGCATTGACGCAGAAAACTACCAGAAAAATTTGCGGACTAGAAGCCAGCCCTGCAGCTTCAGTGCATCAGATTTCAGTGGCCTCACATGACGTATGATTACAGGACGGCATCAGTCAGTCAATATTGCTACTCGACCCAACTGAACACCGACGTGCCAGGAGCGTCACCTGACAACAAGGAGCACAGGTACTACGACTGAACGCCTGACACAAGACTGTCGCAGAAAGAACTCGTTATGGAACCATTTGTTAAGAATAAATAATTATGTAATCAAGTGGAAATAAATATTTTTTGTACACTAACCAAATAAACATATTTCCGCTTGCCTTTATGCCTTCAGAGTCTAGACACCAAGAATTCTGTTCACTGCAAACGGCGGAGTTTTTGAGGACACTTGCATCTCTGACCCCCCAGTATTCATAAATGAGACAAACCAGACTGGCAACCTTGTTGCATGGTGCTGCAGTCCTTCCACCTCTCCTGAACATCTGGTGCACCGAAAGCGAACTCCAGCGATGTGAATATATTATTTATTAATTTATTCCCTTCAAGTCCCCTGGAAGCATTGCAGAGAGGATATTTAAAACTATACACACATTATAATACCACCGAAGCACACTGACGTTAATGGGCACAAAACGGGCTCAGCTGCTGAAAATAAATGTTACACTCGTGAGTAATAATTATTGCTGTAACTTCATAATTACAAAGATGAACACACCTCTGAGCATCTAGTTTAATAGTATGTGTTGATGCATTGTTATATAGCAAGGCACTTCCTATACACATGACACAATAGCAGTGTTGGGTAAAGTACATCAATGAGGTACTTCAAGTGAAGTACAGAGTAAACGAGACGTGACGTACTTCAAGTAAAGTAGTAAGTACACTGGGTGCAATCTACTTGAAGTAAAGTACAATAAATACAATGTAGTTCCAAAGTAAAGTACAAGTATTTTAATAAAATCTTTCATGATGCCCTTTCATTCCCCTATACAGTGATTTTTTAACCGGTACGCATTGCCCAGGAGTAATCAGGGGTGCATGACCTATTTGCAAAAACAGCGGCGAATATTTGATAAAGTCAACGGGCCACAGAGTAGTTATTCTTAGGAAAGGAGCCAAATTCAGAAGTCCCGCTTCTGAATTCGGCGTCGCTTGACCGGTTTGTTGCACCCAAGGAGGTTAAATTTACTAGGGGAGCGCACGACGTCATCCCGGTAGCTTCCGCAAGCAGTCCTTTCATAGAGGAGTGTCCTCTCTTTAATGAAAAAAACAGCGAGTGTGCAAGCGAGCTGGTGATAATTAACCATAATGTGACACCTGAGATAAGGTTGCAAAAAAATTAAGGAACGCTCAAGTCGTAGGAAAAGAAAAAAGAGAATGTCTCAAAACGTTGTGACGTTCTCTGTCGTCTTTTTCTTCGACTTAAAAGTTATATTTTTCCGCACCACGGTCTCAGGTGCTACATTATCATGATTTTCTCTCCCAATGTTACCTATTCGCTTGCGCTGACCGACCGTGAAGTAGCGAGAGTTCACAGAGCTACGGGAAAGCCACCCCCAGAACAAACGGAGCGATGCATCGTTTGCTCACGTTTCTGGTGAGAGTAGAATATCCCTCCCAGTATTTCTTCGGAGTTGACAAAGCATCATTTCGTGATACAAATTTAATAAAACCAAATTTGGGGAATGTACTTTAAAGTCAGGAATTGTACTTTTCTCGGAAAGTACCAGAAAAAAATACTTTAAGTAAAGTACACGTATATACTCATAAAATGTACTTCAAGTAAAGTGAAAGTTTCCTAAACCTACTTGAAGTAGGTCATAAAGTACTTCCCAACACTGCACAATAGACCCTTTGCAAAACCCCATCAAGCAACACAACTGTCACCATTTTTTTTCGACGTAATGCACACGAATGGGCCCCAGTTCACGTCGAACACTAATGCAGCAATCGAGTGCAATAGGCGCTGAGCCAAGTTCACAGTGATGGCCGACATAACATTTTTGTCGAACAAATGCCCAAAGTATGAAGGCTTTGGGTAATTAAAGTATTAGCTACTGTAATTCGTTTCGTCACAATTTGGCAAGGAGTGAAGGCTACAGTCTCGGTCAGTCAGTATGCACGTTGGAGAGGCACATGACAACATATCATCAGAGTGCTCGTCTGCACAGATTTGCATGCACCTTCACTCCGTCCCTCTGATATGCTTGAGGGACTGTGGCGGTTTCCCTTTTCCAAGTCACGGTGAAACAAAGTACAGGCGGTCCAAACTTTTGAAAAAAGTCTATTGAAGAGACTGAAAGGGATGGTAGTCAACATTTTGCAACAAGACTTTTCTTCGGGCAAGGGATGAACACAAATATGAGTCATCTTGTCCAGGTAATTAGAACAAGTAAATAATTGACCGACTAATGCAATGCACTCTAGATAAAAACATTTATTGCTGCAATAAATCCTACGAAAGAAAAAAATTTGCAGTTAATCTTCTATTTCCGAGTTGCATTACATCTAACTAATCGCAGATATGTGTGCTTCTTCCTCTGGACCTCTAAAGAGTGGGGCTGCATTTTTTTAAAGGTTCTAGATGTTAGAATGATGGATTAGAAAACCATCTAAGAGGAGTTTGATGATACACGTGGAAGTTACTGTGGACTATTGATACCGATCTGCAAGGTGAAGAGCCTACTAATACTAATTTCAAATGCACATAGGATACAACATTTTGTGCACTGATCAATCAAAAATGTGAAGACTTGCTGTGACTTCCAAGGGGAAAAATAAACTGTTTGATGAACATAAGTAATAAACTTTTTTCCGAATGATTGGATAGAATCCTTTGTAAGAGTTTTCTTGCAAGTCAATTAAGCAAACGCCAGCCTTTCACTTTAAAAAAGTATTGCGATCCAATGTAGAATCGTCCATTAGCACAAAAGGTTAAAGATCGCAAAAGCTTCTTCGCTAAAAGTTGCTGTGATTATGCAGTTACCGAGGGCTGAAACAAATTATACTAGACCCTACGTCCAAAGCATACATTTCGCGTCGATTCTCAGACATTCCAACGTTCAAACAAAGCTAAGAGAATGCGAAAATTTCACGCTATAAGCACTGAAAGTTCTATCAATCCTCGAACATATCCGGGGATCCGAGCACCGGTACTGCCGGTACGGCGATACGGCTAGTGTTGTCTCACAGGTGTTAATATCCAGATGATCCAGAGCGATTTTGCAGAGAAAGGGTATAAAGTCTTATTCCTTCATATTTTCAAATTATACCTGCGTCAGCCAGCACGGAGAAGCCCGAAGTCGTCGGAAAGCAGCTGCACATCACGGCTACCGCGTACTGAACAAACTCGCATCCGCCAGCTCTGGGCGCTGCCATCTTTCTGGCGACGTCACGACTCTTGGGAGGTCACGTGACGAGTGGTCACATTTGCGTACAACATGGCAGCAACCGGAGGGGTGCCACTTCCGAACTTCCGGTTTATCACTCTAAGCCCCGCTACCTCGTCGGCTGCGCTCTAGTGCTTCTGGCTTAAGTGCTGCAAACAGCGCAAGGTTAGGTGAAAGACGAACACTCGATAATCTACATTAATTGCTATCTCTCTCTCTGTCCCGACAAATATTGCGTTTTAATATCCCGGCCTTCCAAAAAGCTCGCTATAGATTTTCAATGATCGTTGGAACGATGTACTATAACTGGGTAATATGTGTGCGCTCCATCGCTACTCAGCTTTAACGAAATTGCAAGATTGCCAACTAAAGCAATAAAGTCGCCTTTGTGTTGCGAGACTCCGTGATTCGTGTCTGTGTGTTTGGCTAACCTCCGGAAATTAGTAATTTACTAGTGTGATAAAAAAGAAAAAAAAACATTGCAACCGCGTTATTGTTTGCAGATACTATTCACCACATTTATGTGAATATAGGTAGTTACGAAACGCCTTCTTGCACTCCCTGCCCCGTGGTCTTATTTGAAGATATGACTCAATTTCACGCAGATTCTCCGT
>JAZHYW010024256.1:0-17399 GCA_037355805.1 Ixodes ricinus
GAGGTTTTTATTTTAGGGGCTACATGAAATGGAATACATTTAACATTAAAATGCAAACAGTATACGCTTAAATTATTCATAACGGTACGTCTAACACGCGTCTTGCAAAGACTAAAAGGAAGAATGGGTGAATTCAAAATTTCGAAATAGAACACTATCTCCTATTTGTGAATAATAAAAGAAGAAGAGGAAAAAGGGGCAAAAACATTTGAGCGGGAGTGCGTCTTTTCACGAAAGTTCTATTACGCAATAAGAAATATGGTTCATAGCTCTATTTTTATATCACTGCCTGCTTTATATGTATAAAATGGAATGAAATATAATTTAGGCGACGGTATTTTCTCAGTTGGTAAAAAAAAATTCATTTGAGGTGATGTTTAATATTAATAATGCGAGAAGCAAGACTGCCGTTGCCGTTAACAAAATTAGCAGCACCGTTTTGTATATGTTCCAGCTTGATATCAATGAGTGACAATATGCAGAGTACCAGTTTACTTCGTCAAGTTGTGGGCACTCTTGGCAGAACAAGTCGTTCGACCAGGTTGTTTTCTGTTAGCCATTCATCTCCTTTGTGGTGTGGCCAAATGCAAATTGACCAGGCTGAAGTCTGAGAGTAGCGGAGCAACAGTTGCTTGTACTTTGCGTAAATACCACTTCGAATGAATCCCTCACGTTTATAAACCATGAAACACACCTTAGATTTTCTCGTTGATATTGCAATGGTAATCGCAGAAAGAAGAAAAAAAAAACGAGCAGCGTTCTTCACCTCAATTTGCAGCCAGAACAAGCGGCCATAAGATCTGGAGCCAATTATACGCCACCAATGTCTGTCAGAGCCATGCGCTGGGGTTGGAGAAAACACAGGACACGGGATGAGTTCCGGACGTTGTTAAGGTTCGGCTATTTTCGTAATGGAAGCGATTGGGCAGACTACTACTGCTATTGCGAGCCCAACTCCAGTGCTAATGCAATGCTCGACTACAATCTATGAGCCGCATTCAAATATCGTCACAAGGGTACCACATATTGTCCCTGTAGGATACTGCGACCTCTAAATTACGTTATCAAGTTTTTTTTTGGAAGGAGAGATTGAAAGAAAGCGCTCGCTTATGTTCTTGAACTTACACCGCAATAAAGAGGGTATCTAGGTCAGCGGCGTCGCATGCGAGTAAATTTGACTCCCACTATACTTCGTTTACGTTTAAAGGGATTGTCCGGTGTCATCCGGAAGTTACTAAGGTTTTGTGCTGGTCACAAGATGAAGAGGGTCTTTATATAGTCACGTGTGATATTTGTTTCATTAAAAGACGCCCCAATGTTCGTGTTAAATCAAATATGAATGTCAGCACAAAATTCAACGTGCCAAATTGGCATGGCTGGGCGTATCGTGACGTCACAGGTGCGTACAAAGACCATCGTCCAAGAAGTGAGCTTCTCTCAATACCGTAAATATGGTCTTTCTTAGATCGAACTTATTTTACTGAGGACCCCAGCAGTCTAATGCTGAGGTGGCTCTCTTTGCTTAATGCTTCGTCAGTGCATCCGCTGCGGCCAACGAAAGCGCGGCGTGTTTAGCAGGTGCAGTCTGAGCAGTTGGGCTTTGTTTAAAATTTAGCTACTTGTCTGGCGGAGAATTAGAGTAGTCGGATATTGTGCGAATGATAGTTTTAAAAAGCAGCGTTGGGGAAAACGCGTTGCAAGCAGTGTTGCCGCACCGCCACTTCGGCGTTTCCCTCGTCGATGCGGTAAAAATTCCCTTTTTTTCTCACAACACGACAGAAGTCGCTTTTAAGATACGCATGACGCAAAAAGTATATTTAAATACAGCAACACCTCCCGTATGTTTTTGGTTTGTAAAAAATTGCACCGGCTAAATTACGAATTGCAGAAGTTGACATTCGGCAAACTGCCCAGGTAGCACGCCAGAGGAATGCCCAACTTGGGCAAAGGTCTGGCAAACATAAGGGCCCAACTTTGGCGCAGTTAGGTTTTTGCACCATGGCAATCATCAGTGCCAAAGTACGGTGCCTAACTATAGCCTTAGTTGGGCGATCCTAGGGCATGCCAAAGTTTGGCTCTTCTCTGGTACGCCAGAGGAGTGCCAAAGTTGGTGCCATACTTGAGCCCTAACTGCCATAGTAAATCCTAATCTGGGAATTCGGGGCATGCCAAGGTCTGGCGTTTCTCTGGTCCGCCAGAGGAGCGCCAAAGCTGGTGCCATACTTGAGCCATAACTGCCATAGTAAATCCTAATCTGGGAATTCGGGGCATGCCAAGGTTTGGCGTTTCTCTGGTCCGCCAGAGGAGTGCCAAAGTTGGTGCCATACTTCAGCCATAACTGCCAGAGCAACGCCTAATTTCGGTATTTGGGACGTGCCAAAGTTTGGCTTTTCTCTGGTCCACCACTGGAGTGCCGAAGTAGTGCCATACTAGAGCCATAACTGCCAGAGCAACGCATAATTTGGGTATTTTAAAGATGCCAAAGTTTGGCTTTTCTCTGGTCTGCCACAGGAGTGCCGAAGTAGTGCCATACTTGAGCCATAACTGCCAGAGCAACGCCTAATTCGGGTATTTCAGAGATGCCAAAGTTTGGCGTTGCTATGGCCTGCCAGAGGAGCGCCAAAGTTGGTGCCATACTTCAGCCATAACTGCCATAGTAAATCCTAATCTGGGAATTCGGGGCATGCCAAGGTTTGGCGTTTCTCTGGTCCGCCAGAGGAGCGCCAAAGTTGGTGCCATACTTCAGCCATAACTGCCAGAGCAACGCCTAATTTTGCTATTTGGGACGTGCCAAAGTTTGGCTTTTCTCTGGTCTGCCACAGGAGTGCCGAAGTAGTGCCGAACGTCGTGCAAGTATGTGTACGTTTCATAACATTTGTTGCATATCCAATCACATATACGGACAAACAAAATTGTTTCGATCGCTACCAGAAGTTTATTAAACCACTATCATTACACACAGTGTATTGTCGACATATTCACAAAGGTCACACTTCTCTGTAAAACGAAAAGCAAATTATAAAATAGAATTAACACTGCCCTCATGCCAAGCAAAACTCATCACTCAAAAAACCGCAGAGATTGAGAGGAAAGCAGGACTACTATCAGAAGCATGCTTGCAGTGTACTTACTAATAAAAGAGCGATATCATGTAATCCTTGATAGATGCATAATCCAACTCAGGCACCCCACAAACACTCTCCAGAAAGAAGGTTGCGCACATTCAACTGATGTCTCGTCGTCGGCGAAGAGCAGTTTTTGTCGAAGCGTGTCCAGCAAACACATCACAAGAATTCCACGAACTTTGGTGAAAGAAATGGCTGTTACCGAAAAATTGGCATGGACGTATTCCGGCCGTTTACGACGAAAAAACACGGCCCCGTCTGCAACGCACGGAAGCAACAGAACACTGAAGAGCGCATTTCGAAAACCGGACCTACGTGACCCGCCTGTTTCTATAACTAGGCAAACGGCGAAAACGACAGCCCCAGAGATCCCATCAGCGTGACAGAGAGAGTCACGTGACAAATTTTCGTCCAAACGTTTTTGTCCTACGCGTCCTACGTAGAGAGGTCACGCGTTTCACTCCACCCTTTTGATTTGCTTAAAGCGGCTGTCGCGCTCGCTGACAGCCACACCAAGACACAAAAGCAGGCGGGGAGGATTTGCAAAAGGCGAGGTCGAAGGGGCAGCAACAAAGCAGCTAAGCTCCCTCTGCATTCTCGACGCTTTAGAGTAAAAGAAAAAAACGAAAACAACTTATAAAAAAAATCCTGCTGTACAGTCAAAGCTACAGGGGAGGGAGTGTATGCCGACCAGTTCAACAGTAGGGAAATAAGGGACGGGGGAATCCCAGCCCTTCTCTGGAATGAAATGGAACGGAATGAAAGGAAAGGCCGCTTCTGTTGGTGACCTTGTCGCCTTGCCTAGTCTGTCAGCGTTCGGCTTCCATTGTGGGCCTCAGAAAGATAATCTCCTTTCTTGAGAGCGAAATAGAAGGGGTGCTTATGTTTTGCGGGCTTGTCGCCATCCGATAGGCCTCAATTATTTCTCTCCCGACTCGCTCGCAGTGGCCTCCCATGGCTGTCGCGCCGGCAAAATTAGGGGCGCAGCCGGGATATTTTCTCCCGTGAATGACGATCGGGTGCTGAGAATCCGAAGCAGCTCTTTCGGCGTCCATTTGATGTTCTCGGAGTCGGTCGTTGAGGCATTGCCCCGTTTGCGCATTGTACCTGGCCCCGCTTCCTCTCCTTCCCCCAAGATTTTCCTTTCCTGTACTCCCACGGAGCGGGCGGGCTTTGAGCTTGAAGCCGAAAAGAAATGTTGTTGAGGTTGAAAGATTGTCTTGTATGTATCGTCCCTTATGTGTCTCCACTTTCTAAATGTTTAAAAAGTACCAACACGCTCAAATAGTACAAGTTCCGGGATTTCATTTTAATTCCCCAAGTGTAATGCGGGAGCGGCGCCACGGAGCCCCGGTCGTTTCCGCTCTTTGTTATCGCTAGGATTTGACAGTGCACAGTCACAATGCAAGACACGCACAGAGCCACGCTCGCTTTTGCAATGCGCCGCCTAATAATGATATCTGTTGAGGAGACATGCGCACATCAGTCTCTCGCAGCGCTAGCTCGATCTCAGCACTTTCTGTAAAGGCGCATTCACACCGAAAACGTAAGCAGTCGCGCGATGCAATTAAATCGCATCGCAAAAAAAAAATAATTGGATGGTCACTCTGGCGTGTGCGATGAGCGAGTCCAACGCCTTCGTTGGCGAGTCGCTTCTCAAAAACTCTCGCTCCGAACGCCGTTGATTGGCTCAGCCTCTCCCCGACTAGATCGCATCGCAAAAGTCGGGTCAGAAAGCGACTGCTCAAATCGCGTCGCTTTTTGCCCGCGATGGTCGCTTTTGCAATGAAAGTTATCGCGCGACTAGATCGCATCGCCGGTGTGAACGCGCCTTAATGTCGAACCAGTCTCACGGCCCGTCCCGATATTTGCGTGTGTACCTACGCGCGAGTACAACATCCGGCACAATTTGCGTTTGCAAAGCCTGGTCCAGCCGCGCCAAAACATTCAGCCCACCTTTGGACTGGAGAAATCAAGAGACACCCAAAATAAGATAAAGTGGCCAGCGGAATAAAACTTGATTTCTATTTAATTAAGATGAAGACCACCCGCGTACACCCGCGTACATCAAATACCTCATCAGCCGAACTCCAAGGCACTAAGCCTAGTTCTGGCACTTGTTTGGCAACTTTGGCCCGTAGCAGCGAGATGACAGCCGAACTATCGGGAAGCGAAGCCTAACTTTGGCACTTGTTTGGCGACTTTGGCCCGTAGCTGCCAGACGACAGCCGAACTATCGGGAACCGAAGCCTAACTTTGGCACTAGTTTGGCGACTTGGGCCCAAATATGCCAGATGTCAACCGAACTACAAGGTAGTAAGCCTAACTCTGGCACATCTGTGGCAATTTTGGCCCGAAGGTGCCAGATGACAGCCGAACTATCAAAAAGTGAAGCCTAACTTTGGCATAAGTTTGGCGATTTTGGCCCAAAAATGCCAAATATCTGCCGAACTACCGGGCAGTAAGCCTAACTCTGGCGTTTGTTAGGCAATTTAGGCGCAAAGATGCCAGATGACAGCCAAACTACCAGGCAGTGAAGCCTAAATTTGGCACTTGTTTGGCAAATTAGGGCCAAAATACCCAGACTGTTGCCAAGGGAGGCCAGGTTTGGCTCTACTTTGGCTTCTTCGGGCTTTTCAATGCCCTAAACTCCCAGACAAAAGCCAAGTTTTGGCCCAGAACTCGGTGCTACCTGGGTGGTCTCCTCCCCTTCTTCTCCGCAGTATACATTGGTTGAATGAACGAGGGGAACTAAACGAAGGCAAGCGGGCCATTAACTAAAGTAAACTAAAATCCCCTGTTCGTTTTAGTGATGTGAAAGGGACCACACCCACTGTCCAATCCATGATTATCGCACTGACAGAGGACGTGTGTGCGTAGAGTGCGTAGCTAGCGGTGAGAAAAGCGCGCGAACCGGCAGTACTGTACCGGCAGGCTTGCAGCACGCAGATGATGTAAGTCGTGATGAATTAGATTAGTTCTTCAAAACAGCAAACTGTCTGAGTAGCTAGTGCAACTTCCTTTCTCTTATTCGATGTAGATGAGACAATTACCAAATTACCGGTTTAGTTTCTTATTAAAAAAATATTTCCCACGTTTTACATGTGTTTAAATTCTCGTTTCCCTTTTTCCCTAGCTGTCATGCTTTTCCCCACAATATGGGAAATTTCCCACGATTCGGCAACACTGGTTGTAGTAACGGCGTTACCGGTAACGCGTCACTTTTTTCGGTAACGTACACTTACTTTTTCAGAACAGTAACGGGCAAAGTACTTACATTACTTTGTTCAAGTAACAGGTAACGTAGTTAATTTACTCGTTACTTCTTCTCAAGACGTAGAAAAATTACACTTCTATGTTTTTCGTGTTTTTAGTATCAAATTACATGCATTTTTTGCATTTTTTGTTGGGGTTTTTTGTGAGTTTTTAGGTGAAACCGTAAAAGAGGTAAAGTATGTACGTTCCGTTTCTGAAGAGACATAATGTTTTTTGTTTTTTTTTTAATGTGGCGCTTATCCATACCTGCACCGTCAAAACGTGTTATTTGATAATTAAAAAATGAAGGACGTTTACGATTCTAAGTAATGCGAAACTAGAGCGCAGCTGTTGAGGAGGACGAGTGAGAGTACGGATAGGAGGGCATGCTACTCCTCCCCTCAGTACCCTCTCCCCCTCCTCCTTTTCCCCTCCTCCTTTTCCCTCCTCCCCCCTTCTCGGTCCTTCACCTCATCTTCCTCCTTCTTCTATTCCTCCTCCTCCTACCTCCTCCTCTTTTCCACCTTGCCCTCCTTTCCTCTTCAATTTAAATTTGCGCGCTAAATGTTTCTATAAATTTTGCGAAAATGTCGCCACTAATTTTGGCGGGTTAGGTTCCCCGCTAAATTTAGCAAGGAACTTGACGTCACGTGACCCCAGCACGAATTCAGATTCCCCGTTAAACTTAGCGGGGAAAATGACGTCACATAACTTCGTGTCACGTCACCCATGAAGAAATTCAGTTTCTCCGCTAGATTCAGCAGGAAAATTGACGTCATGTGACCTCAAAAACAACTGAATTTCCAGCTAAATTTAGCGGGGCGGTTACGCCGCTCAACGCGGAAACGGGAACCTAAGAGCTGTGCTCTAAAAAGTATCGCAAGAGTAACGTGCGTTACTTTTTATCGGTAATGGTAACGCGTTCCTTTTATTTGTAACTAACGCGTAACTTATTTCGTTACTTTTTTCGGTAACGCCTCCAACGCTCCCTAAAACAATGAAAGCCAATTGATTTCTGAAAGGCAACATTTTACCGAGACATTTCCTTTAAGTTCAGACTACAGCCAATGCCACAAGCACGGGAGCTCGAGGTCGCTGCTTGAAGCGTTCTTCCGCAGAACGAGCGCTCGCGCAAGAAATGTATGTCTGAAAACCAGGAGCGCGGGTTAGCTTGCGCTTGGCTGCCATCTCAGCTTAAGGGTGAACGGAGTATTGCGCCAATAAGCTCGTGTAAATTAAAAACAAAAAAAACAACATTGCAGCTGAATATCGTTGCACCGCCCCTTAAGGCTAGTTGACACACCACAGTTTTCTTACGGCTAGTTCAGACATCTGCAACGAGCGCGCTATCTACGACTGCGTCCGCTGTGACCGGAGCGACCGGAACGACCGCCCTGCTCCGCTCGTACGCACTCCTGCAGCCTCTGCAACAAGCGCAGCGGGTCGTCCGGACAGCAACCGCTTCTACGCCGCCGTCAGTTGTTTCAGTGGTGCCTCTAAAAAAATGGGACGCGCTGCCACTCACTGGCGTCACAGAGAATAGACACAGTTTTCCATAACCTCAAGCTTTATTTGTTTGTGTTTTCAGGATAGGCTTGCAGGGTAGAGTCGATGAAAAAAGAAATGAAAAAGATGCCGTAGGCCATCTTGGAGGATAACGACTTTAAGACACGACTTTGCCAATAGTACAAATATCGCCGCACGCCTTTTTTACGATTACAAAAGAAGATGTTACCAGAGATATAGCAACGTATGAAATATGATTCCACATATATAGAGGCTCCGAAAGTTCAGGATTGCTAACACTAATCACTTTCCGCTGGTCATGAAAACCCGTGAAAGTTCGCATCCTTCATCCGGTACGCACCAGTAATACCTTGAACTTGAACACGCGAATGGAATGCGCAAAATAAGAAATCCGGGCGAGGGTTAAGGACACAATCGCTAAAAGCACCAACGTAGTCGAAGTAAACAAACACGACGGCACGAGCGTTTCTGCTGCCTTGAGAGTGCCTCCATGACATCGCCGCACGACTAGATGAATCTTTCCTTCTATTACGTTCTGGGTTATCATAGCGACACACGACGGGAATTCACAGTCAAGGAAAGCACTCTACGCGGAACGACGAGCTTCCACCTCGCCAACGATCACCACCAACGCCATGTTAGCTGAAACCGCGACCGGCATGCAGCGCACGTGACCGAGCTCTCCGCAATCTGTGATTGGTCTGTCGTTGCGTTCGCTCCCGTCGTTCCCGAACGTAGCGAAAACGTTCAGCCCGGCTCTACTACTTGCGTCGCGAACGAACACGAACGAAACGGCCGTTTGGCGCTTCGTTGCTATGGAAACTCGTCGTTCCAACCGGTGGCATTCTGTTCGTAAGCGTAGTGGTCGCTCCGAACGCAAGTGTGTGAACGGGCCTTTACGCTACGAAGCTTACGTGCACCTTCGTCGAGATACGACTACAAGATTCACCGGCACATCCGTGCTTCATACGAAGCGTTGCGGGTGTGCCGGAGACTTGCGGTCGTGTCTCAGCGTAAGCGTAAGCTTTGTAACATAAGAAAAACAGGTTTCGTGAACTGAGTGTTGCAGCCTGAACTAAAGCGAGTGACAAGTGGTTACTGGAGACTTCAAGTCCCTGATCCCTGACACCTAAAGCACCGCTGAACAAATCGTCATTGGCAGTGTTTCTGTCTGTACAAAGTGACGCATGCGTTCAGTGTCGTATTGTAGGAGGCTCTCAGGACTTGTCTCAAGCCCCTCGCATGACTGTGCGGGTTGTAGGAACGAAATGGCGGAGTGCAGCAGCAAAATAAACTGAAGGATGTCATTTTTGCATTCGAAGAAATTGGCTTCGTTGTTCTTGTTGGTTGTCGTTTCGGTCAGTTGGATACACAACTTTTCGAAAACGCATCATGCTCTATGTTAGTTTGTTAGTCAACGATTAAAGATTTATGTTTATTATTCCTCTCCGCTTTTAGCTCTCAAAATAGGCTGTCGTTCACTTCCACCACAGGAGGTCAACAGGAGGTGAATATTTTTTTTTAACACGACTTGCTGATAACAGTTACTCCTCGTTTTTCAGCAAAAAATATATCGCTCTCAGAGAGATAACTCCGTGAACGACGCGCTGCCTGGGAACTGAAACAAATTGCCGACTATATCGTTTCACTGTGTTTCCAGGAGTCAGGTCATTGCACTTATTTTTTTTATTTATATATGCAACGGAAGCACTTGCATTCTAAGCCTTGCGCTCGCCATATTATTTCTTGTGTTTTGTTTTTACATTGGCTACGGCTTGCCTCTTGTCACAGCGAAGCAGTTTTTTCTTCTTCTCGACACTAGAGTAACGTATTCGGTAACGGAGGTATTGAGCTACACAGAGTTTCAATTAGGACAAAATTAATGACGGCGACTGAGCAAAGTCATAAATCCCACGCTCTTGACAAACAAACATTTCCCTGGCTACTTCATCTCTTGCTTTAATAAAGATGATCATTTCGCAGCCATTAGAAGACTTTCTATCTAACTGAACTGCTTAGACTGCGAAGTTATTGAATCGTTGATTGATGATTGCGAGCATCATTTAGCTCTCAAAGAGAACATGATTTGCCCATATGTGCAAAGCATCAGTTTGATTTTTTTATTAAGTTATAATTTGGTCGTTTTTATATATGTCTATCAAGACGAATGACCCAGAAGACCTGTTCCTTTGTACCTTGTTCGTTTTGTTTCAGTCTGTCTCACTTGTGCTTTTTTGCTCCTCTTTTTCTCTCGAGATCGTTTATTAGGGGATAAGACATGAACAAACGACGATTTCTGAATAAATCTGCTTGATGCGAAGTACAGGCAACGCCTGTAAGGACAAGTGCAATTCGCACGCCTCGGCAAATTTTAATTCTAAACTAACCTGCTCAAACTTGAGCACGCAAACGTAATTTCGCAAAAAAAAAAAATAACGGTACTGTTTTTTTAGTTAAACTCAGTTCAGTGGTGGTGAAATATTGAAAATAGAGCAAGAATGGCGGTCGTATATTTCCTATGTTTTATACCGGGTATTTCTTGCCTGTACACATGGTTTGCAATCTTCCATCCGGGTTGATCATCGTTCATGCATTTCGTAAAATTATTACTTAGTGCACTTATCCTGCCTGTGGCCAGCCACAACTATGGTGTTCCCAGAATTTTCGCGTTCAGCAAGACAACCGCTCGCTCGCTCGCAAGAAAAGTGCGTAAACGACGTACATCCGGTACTTTCGGCGATTTTCATCACGTGTTTTAACGCGATAGCGTTTAGGAGCTCGTGTCGCAGAAAATCTACCGAAGTTGGGACCGAAAAATTCTATAATGCAACGCGCGCAGCGACGTGTGATGTCAAGCGTCACGTTACACGACGTCGCATGTGACGCTACAGATTAGACCACGCACACAAGCTTGCGCGGCTTAGGAACGAGCGCGGGTTTATATGAGAAGGCTTTGCGAACGGGGGCTCAATAACGCTACCGCGTTCAATTCTTAAAGGAGAAGCTTAAGCATCCTCCGAGTTTTCAAACCTACTTTCACAGGTTCGACTCTTAAACGCCAAGCGCAATGAATATTTGATTAGCTCTCGAAGGCTAGGTGGCGAACCTGCCGCGACTGTTTTAATACGATAGCATTCTTTAGCTACCCCCGTCCCCCCCCCCCAAAGAAAAAAAGAAATACGGATTTATTTGACTTTTTGACCTCCTAATGCGCTGTAGGTATGCGTAGAATACCATTTCAGCTTACATTCTCACACCTTCACATTCGCACTTTTTCGAAGGACGTCACGACCCTGACGTCCTTGTCGACGTCGTCTAGAGGCCGTCCCTTCAGGTCGTCCCAGAGTTCATCCTAGACGTCGTCCTTGAGGTTGCTTCTAGAGAAAATACGACCAACCTGCGAGTAATACAGGTGATTATTTGCGAAGTGCTTGCCCGAGCTGCCGCTGCTGCAAGTGATGTCCCGTCCTAGAGGTCGTCCTTGAGATCGTTTTAGAGGTCGTTCTAGAAGTCGTCACAGACGTCGTCCTCGGACCACAACCAGGATGACGTCGTTCCTGAGGTCGACGTCATCCTGGACGTGGACCGTAAGGACGACGTCAAGGATTACGTCCTCTAGGACGTCATCCTGGACGTCGTCTTTGAGGTCGTCCTAAAGATCACCCAAGAGGTCGTTCTAGACGTCGTCCTTGAGGTCGTCCTCGAGGTCGATCCTGAGGTCGTCCTCGGGGTCGTCTTAAGGGTCGTTCTTGAGATCGTCATAGAAGTCGTCTTAGAGGTCGTCCTAGACGTCGTATTTGATTTCGTCCTCTAGGACGTCTTTCTCGACGTTGTCTTAGATGTCGTTCTGGAGTTTGTCCTAGACGAAAGCTGCCGCAATTCATAGACAACCAACAATAGTGGTTTCTGCAGCAATTTTGTTCTAGCCGCTAGGTGCCGTGAATTTTGTTAGAGTCGCCTTTATTAGCAGACAGTGTCCATCTGCTCAATCGGGGTCACGTGGTTTATGGGCCGCGTTCGCATTATGAGTTGCTGGGAGGTGACGAACCCGTTGATCGTCTGCAAGCGTCTCCGCCTTTGCGTCTCGCTTTCCTACTCGCCACCCGCCACCTTGCGACCAGTGGGAGTGGGAGGCGCCCGCCATTAAAGAAAGGCTCCTATGCACGGTTTGAGATGGACCTGTCTCTTCAATCTAGGCTCTCTAGAGTCATCAATAGGACATAGGAAGCGCGCCACCGCCATTTTTGCATTAAAAAAACAAAACCTCTCATATAACGCATTTGCAAAACCGAAAATCGCGCGACCAATTTTGGCTACGCACGTTTCAAATTTTAACTTTTGCAAGGCGTGCAAAATGTGCTAATCCCTTACGACCGTTCCCTGTATTAAAAAGGTACCGAATTTGAACTTAAAATAGATCTCTCACGTTCAGATATAAGTTAACAATGATCAACTCTTTCTGCTAATGCCAATCGCATGCTTGTAGTTCAAACGGATGGCTGTATTTGTCGTTTTAAATGTTCGATTCTGGCGAGAGCCTCCCAAATCAGCCATTAAAGAGCGCGGTGCATCTCGGAATATCTGTCGCGCCCGCGACTAGTTCGCGACGACATCGGCCTTCCTAGCGCCAAGCATACCGTAGTTATGAGCGTCGATGCTTAGTGGCGTCAACGTGTTACTACCTCGCATAGTCACAGTACCTGAGGGCTGTAACCTATCACCGGGATATTGCGAAGCCGGCGGAGTGGCGGAGTCGTGCGCGCTATGACAACACCTTGACCGACTGCCTCTCCGTAACGGAGTTGTTCGTGTGCGCTTTTTTGAGAATACGCACGAAAAAACTCCTAGCGTTAGCTATTGCACCTACTGGATCAATTCTCACTTTGCAGCGCACTGGTGTTCCTGACGTAGTCCTCATACCGAAAGTGCTCGCCGCAAAAGCGAGCACCTTGCGCAGGAGCCCAGGTGGGAAAGGAAAGGCGCGCGCGATCTGTGTACCGGCGTCTCACAATTCACAAGTATTTTCCCACAGCTTTCAGCAACACAGTGTTTCGACATCCCGCCGTAGACTCGTCGAGAAAACCCACCGAAAACTGTTTCGAAGGTAATGATGCCGCGACAAACGCACGCGGAACGAGCAAAATGACGGAACCACGAGACCGACGAGACCGAGATGATGGATGAATGAGTGCTCAAGGCTGCCGAAAAGTCGTGCCTGCGTCTGCTCCGGCGACATGGTCGATATGACGACATCAATTACGTCGGTTTAAGGCACGAGCCTCGCTGCATTTTGAACGGGAATACATCGTTGCGGGGCGGCTAAGGTACCTCTGTTTTCTGGCACGAGGCGAGATGCTGGAATATTTCTTACCTCATGTTGTCGAAGTTTACGGCGGGACACCTTCATGTGTGATATTGGTAGGAAGAGGCAATTGCCGCTCACCTGATTTACTATCCAACTGATCACAACGCCCAGAACTCAGCGAGGGCGCCAGCTTCACGCATCAATAAATATCGCTTTGAAGGCGCCATATCAGTAGGCGTCCTTCATTTTCCAAAGTGAGCAGGGAAGCAGGCGGAGTCCGGTGAGGCGAGTATGGCGGTGGCATCGCTCCAGTATTTCACACGGTGCATCTCATCAATAGTGGTGTGACCGCATCGTTGTCACGCCACCACGGAGCAAGTGCATCACGAAGATTTTTGCGACATTCCTTTGTCACGGGGACAAACACTAAACGAACGAAGGAGAAGGCATCGGCGCAGAGAAGCTTGCGCTAGTCTCGACGTACGAGGCTTGCGCGATTGTCCAAGCGCGGCACAAGCACGCAAAACACAGCTGTACTATTCTGCTATCGTCGCACAAAAGCTACCACAAAATTACGATCGCATCACCAAGATTTTGCAACGCGACCTATCTCAGTGGCGAACACAAGTAATGAAGAAGAGAAGCCATCGGTACCAAGTTTCATCGGTCTCATCGAGCCGAGTGCTTTGAGATCGTCCAGAGGGGCATTAGCGCGTCGACGGCGACTACGTCGAACGGCGGAGGATCGCTGCATTCTAACATCGTGCTATCAGAAACTACGGCTCATAACAGTGGATAGCGGCACAGCTTTGCGACGTAGACTCGGGTCACTTCGAGAGGTTTGCCGTCCCTGGTAAATAAGGACGTCAAAGCAGCGCGCGCCATGTTGAAAAATGTATTTCATCAAACCCTGACGTCAGTGACGTCAGAGTGAGTGGAAGATGGTTGGCTCGTGGACTGAATCAAAAGTTGGCACACGCTGTGTTTTGGCTTTTCTTTACCAAGCCTTCGGTATTACGTTCTGGCCTAGGTAGTCTGTACTAGTAGAAAGTATTTCACATATAGTGAAGCTGCCGTCAGGAGGCCGATGCTGTCACATTTCATCAAATCATTCATAACCGAAAACCAGTTTTTTTATATCGCTTAATTCAATTTACAATATGTTTTCTTGCGTTTTGAAACAAAATATATGAGAGCTAATGAGGTTATACTGCTACCTACATCGCGTTGGAGCAAGAAAAAAATGAACTCCGAAGATTGGTTTCGTATCTCTTTAAAGTAGGTTCTGACATTTGCGACTGACCTGAGCCGAATCGCCGCAGCCGCTCTTAAAGGGGATCTGAGTCTAAGCTTAGAAATTTACGCTTACGTTCCAAATAAGTTTAACATGATTGACTGAATCTGCTAATGACAATCGCACGCTCGTATTTTGAGACGGATGGATATATTTTTGTACAGAAGGACTGATCCAAACGAGCGCTCCAAGATCAGCCATTCGAAGGGCGATGCATCACGGGAGCTGGACCAATTGAAGTCAGCAGACGAGACGTCCATTGGCCCAGCACGAATGTGGTAGACACGAATCCGCCATAGAAACTCAGGAGAGAGAGGGGCCATGTCTCGTGGTTTCTGCTCAGATCTGTGTCACCACACATATGCAGTGACACATCCGACAGACCAGTCCGGATGCCTTGGCCTCTTTCTTCCCGCACAAGTGGTGACCCGAATAAGTATCCGAGTCAGCGCATCAAAGGCAAACTCCGAAATCAACCATACTCGGCAAGTCGGCTTTTGGCAGATCAGCTACCATATGTTTGGATCGCAACATCGAGTCTGGTTCGCTCAAGCAGAGTCGAAGTTTCCCTCACTAGAATCGAAAGACAAGGACTCAAACATTATCACGTCGTCTAGCACCTCTCCCACAGCGGCCGACTCTGTCCAGACGTGCTGTATCGCCGTCCACCACAGCACCTACGATCAGCGGAAGTCAGTCCTGCTTCAAGAATCAAGCCCCGAGCGTTCCCCTGCCGTACGACTGCTCTCCGCCGAAGAACTCGTTGAGCGACGTCCATCACAGTTGTTGCGCCGAATGATTCAGCTTCTCGGAGAAGACGCCAACGACATCGACGCCGCTCTACTCCGCGAGCTGTTCCTTCAGCTGCTGCCAACAGACGTTCAGGTGGTCCTTGCGGCAGCAGCACCGCTCGATCTCGCTGGACCTCGCCGGGTTGGCCGACGCTGTCACGGAGGTCTCTGCCCCGTCTGTCATCATAGCTGCCGACACAACAACGCAGTCGGCGGGTGACGCACCCAACACGGCGCAAGACATCCGGGCCCCGCAGACGTCCCAAGGCTACGTTTAGGAGCTCTGCCAACGTCTCGAACAAGCCGTTTTCTCCACTACGAGACGTCAAGACCCCGACCGTTCTCCACATCGTCGTTGGCGCTCAACATCGCGCCGACCAGACAACAACCGCTATGAAGGAGACAGTTCATCACGTCTCTGCTACCACCACCCCACCACCGTCATTTCGGTGCAGGCGTACGTCGCTGCGAGCGTCCTTGCGCGTGGCCGGAAAATCGACCACTAGAGGCGTCGAGCGGTCCGGGCCCTACAAAAGGTAGCCTTTTCTACATCACTGACAGAACCACTGAGAATCCCCTACTGGTTGACACGGTACCGGCTGTCAGCGCAGTTCCTGCATGACGCGCGGACCGTTCACGTATGCTCATCTGCTTTCTTCAGGCTGTGAACGGCTCACGGCATCCCCGTGTGCGGAAACGCTTCTCTCTCTCTCGAGACCCTTGGCTTTCTACGAGTGTTTCCGGTGGGTGTTCCTGGCGGCTGACGTTGGTTGGGCGATCCTTGGCAGCTGACTTGTTTCAACACCATTCGCTGCTAGTCGACATCAGAGGAAATGCATACTGGACTCGACAGCGAAGTTTTCGATACAAAGGATCGCAACAACAAACTCCGGCGTTCGCCTCCGCTCCCACTCAGGTGTAAGGCGCCTTCCAATCACCGCTCAGTGAGTTTCCCTCTCTCCGCGGGACCGCCAGACTGGACGAGACCTGCTGCACCGATGCAGCGCATCACATTCCAACTACAGATTACCTGTTTTCTGCCGTCCACGACGACTAGCACCGAAGAAGCCTAAAATTTGCTCGAGGAGAATTCCGGCCACATGCTCAAAGAATCGGGGATAGTACGACCATCCTCGAGCAGTACTGGGCCTCTCCGCTGCAGATGGTATCGCAAGAGGAACGGGGACTGGCGACCATGCCGAGGTTACCACGGCTCTGAACGCGAAACACTGAATTCCAGACCGGTACCCGCATCCCCAACATACAGACACTCCACCGTCAGCCTTCGGAGGCTCTACCATCTTCTCGAAGCTCGATCTGACGAGAGCCTACAATCTAACTCCGGTCGCGGAGAGAAGAACATCCCCAAGACAGCCGTCACCGCGACCTTCGGCCCGCATTTGGCATTTTTACGCGTTGCCTTGCGGCCTCAGTAATGCGGCACAATCGTTCTAAGCGATTTCTCGGCGCCTGTTACGAGGGGGCTTGCCTTTGCTGTTCTGCTTCTGTCGACTCAACCTGCTCGTCGCAAGCCCATCCCTGAAATGCACAGCGCAAGTCTCCGTCTCCTCTCCGAGCGGCTCGCCAAGCGATGGCGTCGTCATCGACGCCTTGAAGTGTGAGGTTCACGGTGCCCGAATCGGACTTTCCTTGGACGCCGTCCTGATAGCTCAGGAGTTCGACCTCTACCTGACAAAAGTCAGCGCTATACGATGACTTCCTCGCGACCCCTCAGAGCCTTCAGAGAAGAAGCCTTGAGACCTCGAACCGGTCGGTACACTTTCCTGACACAGGACAAAGCCGCTTGGGTGCCGGCGTGGTTATGAGCTCTCGCCACTCGGAATCCCAGTGGGGCAGCAAAACCGCTTTCGAGCCCAGTCACTGGGTTTGCGGCTAGGCCCCCACCGGCGTCCCTGCTAACCCTAACCGAGTGGAGCTGTGATTTCGATAGGCGCAGCCTGCGTAGGCAGTTTCAGCATCTGCTGGCGGATAAATTCTGCATCTTTTCCCGCCGTGTTTGTGTGCCTCATGGTGCATGCATTTTCCCGAGGTCATTGAGAAAGCATTGTATCCTCATCTGAAAGAAGCAAAAAAACAAAAAT